>JANAVB010005840.1:0-63972 GCA_029216955.1 Iris pallida
CCATGAAATACTTGCGATACCTAGCTAACACTTACCTACATACCAAGTATCTGACATATGTCTTGATACTGTACAATCATACATACACTTCTTGGATACTCTAACACTCTAGGTAACTAGGATACTCTTGACACGGCCAAGTAGGATCGGCCGGGCTACTCTAATAACAAACCCCTAGTTTCTTAGAATTTTGCCGAATATGACATAAGTCTTTAATGACATATCCATATATGATACTAAGTGCTACGTAGACACTATACACACACCATAACCTAAATTTTAAATTTAATAATTATTATATCATTCCTACCACCGTGTCCTAATACTTGTCCAATTTGTGTGTCCACATCATATATCTCAAATACATAACCAGTCCAATTATGTATCACAACATAACATAATTTTGTGTCCAAGTCAAAGAGAAGAAAGAGTGTGCCGTGTCCACCACAAACTGCAGTGTATCGTGTCAGTATCCGTTTAGAGTTGGTCAGCATGTGTGTCATGTTTGTGTCCGTGTCCGAGTTAGGTTAATCTACGAGAAAGAGAGAAAGAGTTAGGTCCGTGTCCGAGTTAGGTTTACCGGAATAGGGGTCGCCAGAGCAGGGGGCACCGGAGCAGGGGGGTCGTCGGAGCAGCAGCTTGACGGGGGCCAGGAGCGAGGGGGTCGTCAGGGGGGGGGTCGCCGAGGAGGAGAGGGCCGCCGGGGCAGCAGTTCGACAGGGGCAGGGGCAGGCCAGGGAAGGACAGAGGGTCGGAGGGAAAGGGGGCGCCGATGGGGGGGGGGCCGCCGGGCAGCAGCTCGGGGGGGCAAGGGGCAGGGGAGGACAAAGGTCAGAGAAGGAGGGGGCGTCGAGGGGGGAGGGGGTCGCCGAGGGCCGGAGGAGGTGCGCCGAGGGCCGGGGGGAGGGGCAGAGTTTTTTTTTTGGGGGGGGGGGAATCGAAATAATGAGGGTGAAAACTCAAACGAGCCCTATATTTTCAACGTAGCGATGTCAAATAAATACATCGGTAAACGTCGCTAAATAGCGACTACGTAGGAAAAATGTCGCAAAACGTCGCTAATTTAAAATATTAGCGACGTTTTGTGACGTGTTGGTAGATTCCAGCGACCGCGCTTATATAAAACTATAACCAGTCTCTATGAGTCGCTATAACGTCGCCAAAACTGACGTCGTAACTATGAAGTCGCTAAATCCCCTAATATTAGCGACGTCTTTATCCTACGTCGCTAAAAACGTTGCTAATTCATCATATTTTAGTAGTGCGATGAAACACCGTTACTATGCGCCTAAGGGTATGTTTGACAATTGTAGGGGTAGCGGCTACGAGTGTTTTTGAGTACCGGTTATGAGCGATTATGAGGGGTCCAGTTTTTGGTAGTTTTTAAGTAGTGGCTTTTAAACCATCCAATCCATGCTTGGTAATTCACTAACGAGCGGTTCTGAAAGTTTTTACACAATAAAATTAAATAGGAAAGGGTACTAGTAGTTATAATTAATATTTTTGTGAGAATATAAATGGAATAAATAATAAAACCCCTCAAAACCAACTGATTTGGGGTTAAAAGCCACGCAAAATTACATTACACCCTGTTTTGGAAATTTTTTGAGCCGAACGAAACCATGCCAAAAAAAAAGTATAGATTTTCATAAACGGTCGGTTCAAAAACATCTCAGACCTAAAAGGAAAAAAAACTCCCCCCCCCCCTCTATGGATTTTTCTGTCCTCTACATCTCACTCTTCCCATATTTCCTCTCTCTTTCCTCTCTTTTGTCCTCTATTTTTGTTTTTATTAATCTTAATTGGGGGAGAGGAGGATGTGGCACGAAGGACGGTTGAAATGACGATTTTGAGGCCAGCCGGTGTTGTCGTATGATCGAGGCCCACAAAAGCCCGACGATAATGGAAAGTTCTCCACCACCATTGTCTCTTCCACTCGACAACGGAAAGTGCTTCATAGTAACTGTTCCATCGTGTTGAATCCGACAACCCACTTTCAATCTATATATAATCTCCTCAATCCTGCAACCAATCTGGACATTAGATTAGACCCGACGGTGTATAAAACATCCCATAACACGCATAGTCTCGACAAAACTGAATTATGTCCGAACTCAACTTTCCAGGCCAGCATAGTTCTGACCCCAGAGGACCGAACTCGGACCGAGTTCCCCTCCTGGAACCGAATTCGGTCCAGATTCCCATGGGTCTAGGCAGAACCTCCTACTTCGGTAATCCGAGTTTCTCCGATACGCGAATGATATTCGTCACACTCCTCGAGCTTCTCCGACACACAGATAGTGCTCGTAGCACTCCGGAATTTCTCCATATAGATTGGAAATACCATCCAACACAACAATTAAGATTAGGCTGTCTAACTTAATCTCCTTATGGGATTAATTGTTCATAGTTGGTCCTAAAGGAATTCCAAAATATTGGAGTCTATCTACGATGATAATAAAAGGACCTTCTAAGTCTCTATTGTAATTCAATCTGGTTCACAATTTATTTTGTGTACTCTTACTGTCTAACGTTCTCAAGGGACAAGAGTTTGAGAGTAATAAAGTTATCTTGTGGTAATTTCCATTTAGCAATTATTTTTTGGTCCCTTCCACAACAAAATTTAATTAGATATTGGGTCTTCAAATTAATTAGGGCAAAAAATTATAAACCATAATTTGATTAATTGATTCGGATGAAGGACTGACGCGATAACCACCGAGTTGAGAGTAATTTCAAGGTGGGAGTCTGGGATAAGGTGTGATTTCAGAGTTCATTAATTGTTTACGGATTACACATTCGATCTTGCCTAATTAATCAGACTGACCAAAGTCTTGTTAGCTCAATGATGTGATGCATTACAAGTTCAAAAATCTCTGATTGAGCTCATCTTGTTTGATCTTTAGTTAATTACTGCTATATATTTATAGCAAGAAACTCTCTCTAACTCAGAATTATTATTCAGGGAGCATATAGTATATTGCAACTCTTTTCACCAGCAGAAATATATATATATATATATATATATATAAAACCAAGCGGCCGTGTCAAAGACACCCAGCCACCGCTTGGCCCGGAGGCCGTGGGCGAACCACCAAGCCGCCCCTATATATATATATAATATATATATATATATATATATATATATATATATATATATATATATATATATATACAACACTAGCACAAATCTTGTGCAAATATATATATATATATATATATATATATTATATATATATATTATATATATATATCTCAACAACTAGCACAAATCTTGTGCAATTCTAAGACAGAAAAATCTAGTTTATCACGTCGATCAAATTCACATAGTGAAACCTCAGCTCACTTCTGATTCAATCACCGATGAAATAATCGAGCTTACTTGATTTTTGATTGATCTCACTTTCAGTTAAAATATGACCTTAGGTTTGCTATTAATCTAGCATAATAGTTACACTCCATGATAAGCGCACCCGTCTTTCCTAGAGCTAGCTGCTAGGATAAAAGACTTACAAATGCAACTAGAATTATAATTAATGCACTTTAAATTACAAATCAAAGTGCAATGGCCGATTAAACTAAAGTATAAATTGACCTCCCCAAAAAATCATTTTGAAATGGTTAATTCGAAATGGCTGTGCATCTCTTTGATGTGCGTAGCTCAACATACTTACATACATACTATCGGATTTCTATAGCTCTGATGCGCGCGTACGTATATATGATTACTCATCACAAACATCATTTATTTGCCTGTCCCTTGTTGTGAACAAACCTGAGTAATCATGATATGATGCAGATCTATATATATAGCTAATATTAAGATGTCGCAGCGTGCAATATCCCAAGCTGCCAGCAATATTATTACTTGTTTGGATCCCTTTTGATGAACAAAGAATTCTACTTCAAAGATGAAAATAGAGAGGTGAAAAAAATCTCGAATAAGTTCATTCTTCTTCTGAGAGGCCCGATCGATAAAATTAGAACGATACAGAAAAGATTAGCATTGCCCGAAAAAAGTTCAAGAATTTAAAAGAAATAGCAGGCATGGATACAATAAATAATATATATACCTTGCTTAATTTGTTTGCATGAGAAATGTATATATATATTGATCAATCAAGTCCACAGTTCCTGCAATAATATCGTTGTTGTAAGCTTGAGCCAGCCATAGGGCAACTCTCCTTTGGCGGGCTGCCGAAGCTAGCGAAAGACATACATGTACGTATGTATGTATCTCTCTCTCTCTTGCTCTTCAGCTCCATGCCAAGGGAGAAGCCCTAAGACTGGACAGCTTAATTAAGGAAAGATGCATGCATAGCTAGCTTATGATCTCCTCCTCAACTCTTGATTGCTTTTTATACTGACACAGAGAGCGGGGATGGAATGAGTACATAGAGACGATGGAGGGGTTATATGCCAAGGATATCCTCACTGACTGAACATTCTTTCTGCGGTCGCGATCGACGACACCGCAAAAGCTCTGATCAGTATGTGGTTCTTTGCAGCATGATCTCGACCCAGGGAAAGAAAAGAAAAAGCAATGGGTGGCAAGCTGGAAGGGGTCCTTCAATAGCATATCCTCCTGTAATATTCCTGGCATTTAACAGTGCTCTCCTCTCTCTCTCTCTCTCTCTCTTTTTGGGGCATTTCAAGCAGATGATCTATCGGACATGGAAAAGACGGAGATTAAAAAGCAAGCTGCTGCGTGTGGTCCGCTTCGGTTTTGCTTGCAATCAAATTAGGGTTTTCATCTAAGGTTGGCAATAGCCATGACCCTAACCTGACAAACGAAGATGGGTCTTGGACCAGATCAAGACCGGCCCTGAGAGTTGGGTTGTCCTATCCCGAAGTAGTTTTAGTTGTCTCTTGACCCTTATTGTGGGCTAGCTATGTTGGAGAGTCATCCCGTCCTCTTGTGGGATACCAATATATATATATATATATATATATATATATATTATATATATATATATTAATATATTATATATATATGGAAAATTCTACAATACATCCGCTGGAAATGGATGTATCGATACATCCGAAATCTGGACCGTTGGATGTTAATCCAACGGTTCAGGTTTAATTCAGATAAAATAATACAGGAGACATCATTTAATGCTGATTTAGACTTTTGACCTGTTGGTAACTTGCTTTAGCAGGTCATTCTTCACTTTAATTTTTTCAATGAACACCCTAAATTAACTCATATTTACTCTCTCAAAAGTCCATCCAATTTAATCTGAACTTTTTTTTTGGTTACAGGCCATGGTAGTCGTGGTGGTGCTGGTGGTGGTGGAAAGAGAAACGGAGATGAAGAAGGAAATAAGAAACGGTTCGGATCGCGTCGAACGTCGTCGAGCACCCCTAGAACAACGAGGAGTACCAGCTGCGCCGAGAAGAATCGGTCCGCTTCGCGTCGGACGTCGTCGAGGCCTCCTCGAACAAGGAGAAGTACCAGCGGCGCCGCTCTAATTTTACTGCCCATGCCATTGTCTAGAAATCTTATTTTCATTTAACAATTTAATATTTTGTTAATAAAGCTACATGTCATGGTGGTGGTGGTGAACTGAGGAAACCTGCTTCTGAGGTCGGGCGGATTATTTTTTAACTTTTCTAAAGATAATATTTTCGAGGAGAATATTTTTTTGGACAGAGAATGGCCATTCTCTTTGCTTTTAACACGGAGAATGGCCATTATCTTTGCTTTTAATACGGGAATGGACGGAGAATGGTACATTTAGGACGGAGAATGGTACATTTAGGACGGAGAATGGTACATTTAGGACGGAGAATACGGCGAATGGCCATTCTCTTTGCTTTTAATATGGCGAATGGACGGTGAATACGGCGAATGGACGGTGAATACGGCGAATGGACGGAGAATGGCCATTCTCTTTGCTTTTAATATGGCGAATGGACGGTGAATACGGCGAATGGACGGAGAATGGCCATTCTCTTTGCTTTTAATACGGCGAATGGACGGAGAATGGTACATTTAGGACGGAGAATGGACGGAGAATACGGCGAATGGCCATTCTCTTTGCTTTTAATACGGCGAATGGACGGTGAATACGGCGAATGGACGGAGAATGGCCATTCTCTTTGCTTTTAACACGGAGAATGGCCATTCTCTTTGCTTTTAATACGGCGAATGGACGGAGAATGGTACATTTAGGACGGAGAATGGTACATTTAGGAAGCCGACAAAAGCTCGTTCTCTCAAATCTCTTCTTTGTGTAAATTAAATCCAAGGAGGACACAATCCCTAATTTTAGTTATTGCTTAGCAGAGTCTGCTTAGTTGTTGTAAAATTGTGGTGTTGCTTCTGTGACACTTTCATCTTTAATCTCATGTTTTCTATGAATATGTGTTCTGTTTGATTTTGATTTAGTAATCTTTCCGTAATTAGTTTTTTTGTTTCATCTAACAATTTAATATTTTTGTTATAAATCTACAGGGCATGGTGGTGGTGGAAGGAGAAACGGAGATGAAGAAGAAAAGAAGAAGAAGTTCCGGTTCGCGGCGGACTTCGTCGAGTTCCTCAATCAAGCGGAATTAAACCTCTTATAGAGTTCCTTAATTGAAGTTGATCACGATAACCTTTTGTAATTTTCAAACGGATAGTAGAATCTTCCTCGAGCCCTCCTCAATCAAACGGCTAGTAGAATCTTCCTCGAGCCCTCCTTAATCAAACGGCTAGTAGATTGTTTGCTAGTCTCGAAATTTATTTGTCTTTCCATCTTCCTCACTTTTTGTACTTCTCTCTTGCTATATATACAATAGTTTTCTTGTTTCATAGTACTATTATTCATTCTGAAATACATAGAATAGTTTTCTGAAATACAATAGTTTTCTTGTTCTCAAGATGTCTACTCGTGTGGGGGAAATGTAGAAGACGTAGAAGATTGGATGCCAAATCCAAATGAAACCTTCATTCCGCGTTTGTTGCGCAAGATTGAAGAACATCTGTCGACGATTTCAGCTGATGTTGCAAAGATAAAAATTGAACAAATGAAGTTATCTCGGCGTTTGGAGAAGATTGAAGAATCTCCAGCTTTGAAGGAGGCATCTTCATCTGGAGCATTTAATAATGTGAAGGTGGTTTCCGTTGTATCTTCTTCCGAAGAGGAGGACGTGGAGCTACAGTCTCGTAGTAAAGCATTGGACCGATTTCTCGCATTGGACGCTATAGAAGAAGAAGAAACTGACTTTAGCAGTCCTTCTAAAAGAATGCGTAGAAATTTACATCCGGTCACACCATCCAAAAATTTAATAAGGGGTTCAACCTCGAAGCCTAGCAATTGTACTAGTGTTTCTTCGAGATATTACGACTATATTTTTGCAGATGATAGACCTGACGAGTAAGTAATATGAGTTTTGATTTAATTCCAACAGTTTTTTTCTCCTAATTTATTCGTTTCTTTTCTTAGAGAAATAATATCATCTTGCAACAAAGTCTATGTGTCTCGGTGGGAGATGAAGACCTTAGCTCCTTTAACGAAAATTACCAATGGGGTATGTATAGATAGTATATTTCTTCTTAGATGCCATCTATGTTTACTTCGATTCCATCGCTGACATTTTTAATGATTTATTCAGATTGTAGGTTTTGTCTCTGCTCTTCTCACCGCGGAGGAACGGAAAAGAACCTCCAATAAAGCTAATGTATGGTTTTTACCAATAAGGATGTCGGTGAGTGAGCATTTTATTCTTCAATGCATATGCATTAACAATTTTCTCGTTTGTTTGTCCTTCGTAATGTATTAATTGATGTGTATGTAGAAAGCCACGTTACCTCCATCCGTCAAAAAGCCTCATGAATTATGGAAGAAGTTTAAATATTTTCAGGATTACATGGGATCTTTAAGCACTTGTAAAGAGGTATTAATGTATTTATGTTTAATTATTAATCCTAATTTTCTGAAAATTTACTAATTTGTTTTACCTAATTATCCTGATTCAGATATACATACCCATTCATTTGGGCGAACACTATACTCTTGCAAGAGTTCTGGTTAAAAAAAGGACTGTTGAAATTTGGGACTCACTTGCATCTAAAGATGATCCGATTCAAAGCAGAACAGTTATAAAAGAAATAGTAAGCTCATATTCATCAATTTTTATGAATTGGGTACAAGATACGCGGTATACTAATACATATTGTATTCTGGTAATTGTAGCTTTCAAATTTGGATATCTTTCTCGAAGAAGAGATTTTGAAGCTGAGAGATGCTAGGTTCAGCTTTTCTACTTTTGCAATAAAACGTCCTTCTTATGTTCCCCGCCAAGGCAATTTAGTTGATTGTGGAATTTTTGTAATTGCATTCATGAAAGACCGATGTAGCCTGGACTACCGTTCTATCGATGTAAGTATGAAAATATGTCGTCAAAAACTTCAACTTTTTAGAGCAATATTTTTGATGTTATGTTTGTTATATGCAGTTTGATGCGGAAAAGGAAAGACGCAAAGTTGCTGAATGGATTACAACTTCAGAGCACAATGAAGAGCTAAAAAAGAAGTCCAATCTGATTGAATATGGAAGACGATGATTTTTTTTCTTCTTCTTTTATATCTAATGTATGGAAACCCCTAATGTATTATGTTCATTTGTTTTGTTGAGTTGTAATGACATTTTTGCCAAACGGCTTCAATTCTTTTTGATTAAGCAGAATCATTTCTGTCCTTCAAATTAATATAATTAAGCAGAAAGGAGTCTTTTGCCCTTCCATCGAATGACATTTTTGCCCTTCTAATTAATTCAAAACACCCCCGAACCCTTTTATTAAAAAAAGAAAAGGAAAAAAGAAAACCGTTTCGGAGCTTCCTCTTCTTCCATAATCCACTCTGTACTCAAACCTAGGTCATTCTCCTCCAAAATCTTCAAACCTTCCTCCCCATTCGCAATATTCACACCATGTCGGCATCAGCGGCAGAATCATCACCGGCAGCATCACCAATTAGAGAAGATGCACCAGTTACAGAAAATCCAAAAGCGATAGACGGAGAACAACGGAAACCCTATTCTAAGAAAGTTGCACAAAGGAAAAAGGAAAAAGCTGCTAAACAAAAAGAAGTGCAAGAAGAAGTGCAAACAGAAGGTATAACTTTGATTTTATGTTCGCAAATTCTGTATATATTACAAGGAAAATGACATTCTCCGTCATAAAACGCATTTGAATGTTAAATTCTATTCGCCGTTTAATTTGGAACGGAGAATGGAATTCTCCGTCTAACTTGAAACGGAGAATGCCGTTCCCAGTGTTAAAACCCATAAGAATGGCCATTCTCCGACCTAATTTTTGTTTTTTTTTGTTTTGCAGAAAGAAAATCTGTCAGGAATAAGGATTCAAGACTTTTCCGTTCTACCTTCAAGCCAATGCTAAATCTTATGGAGGAGGTCAATCGAGATGTTGGCCGTTTACCTGAGCCAGTTATTGGTTCCTTGAAGAATACCGGTTTCTGGAATTTTGTCGAGATTTTCTACCAAAACAGAGTCCACGTCTCCGAAGTGGCCAAGGTAACGGAAGGGCTTGAGAATTTAATTGCAAGTTACACAGAAGAAGAAGATGGCGTCGGGTGCTTTGAATTGAGCACCACTGTTAAAATCGCGCCAAGCGTCAAGGATATGGCAGTCATATTCGGTCTACCGCTGAATGAAGAAAGCGTTGATGATGTTTCTTACAGAAGATTGATAAAGGAAAAAACAACAGCAGCCCACACCACCAGCATCATTGAGCCTGTGTAGAGATCATTTCACAAGATTGCTGGCTAATACTAAGGGCAAACACTCAGAAGTCACGAATAAGGAAGTGAGAGACAAGTTCTTTGAATTGTTACGACGGCTTCGTGGCGGAGATAACGCTGTTAATCCAGATGATTTGGCCAAGCTAATAATCTTCCACTTGTGCCAAACAGTATTCTTCACAAAGTCTGGCGGTTCAAATTTGCCGTACAGATTCTTGGCCTTGGTAGACAGTGTGGACGTCATCAACAGTATATGCTGGCCAAGGTTAATCCTGGCATATGTAATGGATAGCATAAAGAGGAGTAGAAGCAAAACTGAACAGGGGGATTACTCAATGGCTTTCCACAAATTGGAAGGTTGCACAATATACTTCCTCTATTGGTTTGCAGAACATAGTAAATTTGTGGAAAGGAAGTTCGCCCCAATTCCTGATTACCCAAGATTTTTCACATGGAATGGGTACGAAATCTCAAACTTCCTCAAGGCCGAATATCACAACAAAATGAGATCCAAGATGATATTGGAAGATCTGGTTATACCTGTTGGGGAAGAAGAAGGGCACAAAGAAGATGAGCCACCTATAGAAGAAGTTGAAAAAGAGGGAGAGGAAGAACACCAAGAAGCAGGTGGGGATAATTTTGATGAACAACGAATACCACAGCATCATGAAATGGGCGCTGTGATGGACGACTCAGCAAAGGAATTGGAGGTTTTGAGAAGACATCATTCTGATATTCTTGCGCAGAATGAAGAACTCAAAGAAAAGTTGAAAGAGATGGAGGCACAAGGAGCGCAGTTACGTGCAGCCAACTTTGAGAATGCCATACTCAAAGAAAAGCTGAAAGAGCTCGAGGCAGAAGAAGAGCAACAACGTGCAGTCAACGTTGTGATGGAGGGCTCTGTGCATGAACTGGAGGATTTGAGAAGACATCATTCTGATATTCTTGCGCAGAATGAAGAACTCAAAGAAAATTTAAAAGAGATGGAGGCACAAGGAGCGCAGTTACGTGCAACCAACCTTGAGAACGAGAAACTCAAAGAAAAGCTGAAAGAGCTCGAGGCACAAGAAGCACAACAACGTGCAGTCAACGTTGTGATGGAGGGCTCTGTGCATGAACTGGAGGATTTGAGAAAGCAAAATTCTGTTCTTAAATCAGATCTACATGCACAAGGTAAAATCTTTTCTATTTCAAATTTCTGATTTGTAATCTTCCAGGAGAATGACTATTCTCCGTGTACTATAACACGGAGAATAGTCATTCTCCGTGTTATTTGAAACGGATAATTGCTATTCCCTATCATTTCGATACTGGAAAGGTTATTCTCCGTGTAATTCCAAACGGAGAATTCTATTCTCCGTATTATATTACACGGAGAATGTCATTCTCCGTGTTAGGTTCACATCATACATTTCATTGTTGTTTGTTTTATTTCAGTGCGAACAACCAAACAACTCAGAGAAACAAATGAAAGGCTCGTTGAGGAGAAAAGGGAGCTTCAAAATAAAGTTGAATCGTTTAATATTGAAGCCAATGAAAAGGATGGGAAAATTAAAGATCTCGAAGCCATGGTTGTAGTACTTCAGAGTGAGGAGTTTCAAGCAGCTGCTGAACTTGCTGCTCCAAGAGAAGTCAGAAGAAGAGGAGGATCGGGGGGAAAGAGGTTAATAAAAAGCAATACAGTTGGAGAGGCTAATAAAAAGCGGAAGGTTAATGCCGCTCCGAAATCCCGAGAAGACGCCAAAATGGCTGAATTAAAGAAGAACCACGTCATACTAAGGGAATGCGATGAACTCTTACTTTGGAAATATGCGGATGAAGAGCTGAAGAAACAATACATCGACATCGTAATTCCCAGAAAGAATTCTCCAAAGTATGTATTCTGAACCCTTTTTTTCGTTCGTTTTTTCTAGACTTTTTTCACAATTATGTAATGAGAATCTATCTTTATTAATTTAATCTAAACTAAATTTATGTGCAGTGATATGGTATACGAATTTTATCCGAAAAAGGGTGAAAATGGAGTTTCAGTCCAGCTGTCGGCAGTAGACATGCAAGACATACTCAACTATGACGACATGGAGGCTGGCATACTGGACATAATAATAAGGAAGCTGAGAGAAATTCAAGGCAGTAAAAGGTGTGCCCCGTCTAGTTCGAAGGAGGTGCCATTGATCCAGAAAAAAAAGCCGGCGTCCCAATCACATAAGTGGTCTGCATTCATGACGGCCCACACATTGGTAAGAATTCAAACAGAAAAATCCATATTCATGTGTAAACCGATAAAAATGACAGAAAAAAATTACTCATGATATTGTGTATTGTTTTTGGGAAACAGACCATCGTTCAACGTGCCAATGAAGAAAACGCAAAACCCGGCGCCTTTGAAGACATCCAAACAGATTTAGTAGACTTCGTCATGGGTTTGGAGGACGACATAGAGTTGCTATTCATCCCACTCTTTAATACATCCATCAAACACTATACTCTGCTCACATTCAACTTTATCTCCTATGACTGGACACACTACAACTCCTTGAGGCTAACCACGTACGATACGTGCAAGGTGGATGCAGAATTAATGAAGAAAACCTTAGAGCCTATCGTCAGGAGAAAAGTTGATATGATGAGGGAGAGATGCCCGGCGAAGAAGGAGTATGAGAGCAAAGTGCTGAATTGTTCTCTAAATTGCCCACAACAACGGGCACCCAACTGCCTCTTGTACACGGCGTATTATATGAATATGTTGACGACTCCTCCCTTCGAAATACCGGGAGGAAATGACAATGAAACTCACCAGAAGATTACAAAGATGAGGTTGTCATGGGCTAAGGAGTTGCTTTCAAGCAAATATGTAAAACGAACCTAGCAATGACATTGTAAAACAACAATGTAATTATGATGTAATTGGGCAAGGAACTTCTGTCTTTTATAAGCTCTGCTTTTATAATATAATCATTTTTGAATTACATTTACATTGTCAAAACCACGAAAAGTTTGACTTTTATTTACATATGAAACAACTCGAACTCATGCGCCAAAAGGGCAGTCATTTTTATAATAAGATCTCCCAAATTCTGCCATTTATTGGCAAAATTTAACAACTCGAACTCATGCGCCAAGCTGCAGTCACTTTTATTGTCATTAATACCAATGAATCTGCCATTTATATGCCATTAATACCAATGAATTCTTCCATTTATATGCCATTTATTCCTAATGAATCTGCCCCTTCGGATTATATTCTCCGTTTTAGTTGGAACGGAGAATGGAATTCTCCGTTTACTTGAAACGGAGAATAACTTTACCGTTTAAATTAAATCGTTTGAGGATTCTATTCACCGTTTATTTCGGAACGGATAATAACATTCTCCGTCTGTCTTGAACGGATAATAAACACATTAAAATGTTCATTCGCCGTTTTTATTTAAACGGAGAATGACGTTCTCCGTGTCTTTCGAAACGTAGAATGTTATTCTCCGTTTAGTTTGAAAAAGAGAATGAAGATGAGCTTGATGAGAATATAACGAGGTTGGTATGGACTAAGAAGACTACAATGATGAGGTTGGTATGGGCTAAGAATTAGATTTCAAGAGAACTTCTGTCTTTTATAATGTCTGCTCTGTTGTCTTTTATAATAAAATCCTTTTTGAGTTAAATTTACATTGTGAAAACCACGAAAACTTTGACTTTTTGAGTTAAATTTACATTATGAAAGTCTGAAATACTACATAAAATCCTACTATCAAGAAAAAAGTTGAATGTCAGCTGCGTGCGGGCATCGCAGAGCAATGGAACTCCTTCAGGCAAAGGAATTCCTTGAGGCAGTGAGTTCCTTTGCCTCAGTGAGTTCCTTTGCTCGGAGGATGCACGATGAAGTGACTTGCCTCAAGGAGTCATCCTACGGTTCCTATGCTCTGACGATGCACGATGAATACCATCTACCACGCGGACACGAACTAAAAGACGACAGAGAACAACACTCCTCACAGTTGAAGCTTTCAATTGGATTCCTTGAGGCAAATCACTTCATCGTGCATCGTCAGAGCAATGGAACTCCCTGAACAAAGGAACTCCGTGCATAGTCAGAGCAATGGAACTCCATGAACAAAGGAACTCCGTGCATAGTCAGAGCGAATCAAAGTGCGAGCGCAATAAATCCAAACCCACACTCTGTCGGAGCGCTCGCACTTTGATTCGCTCTGACTATGCACGGAGTTCCTTTGTTCATGGAGTTCCATTGCTCTGACTATGCACGGAGTTCCTTTGTTCAGGGAGTTCCATTGCTCTGACGATGCACGATGAAGTGATTTGCCTCAAGGAATTCAATTGAAAGCTTCATCTGTGAGGAGTGTTGTTCTCTGTCGTCTTTCAGTTCGTGTCCGCGTGGTAGATGGTATTCATCGTGCATCGTCAGAGCATAGGAACCGTTGGATGACTCCTTGAGGCAAGTCACTTCATCGTGAATCCTCCGAGCAAAGGAACTCACTGAGGCAAAGGAACTCACTGCCTCAAGGAATTCCTTGAGGCAGAGCACCGTGCAAAGCCATCCTTCTTCAACAAGGAACATGTCGAAGAAATAGACTCCTGGCTGGCGCTTCGACAGAGCGTGGAACGATAATAAACTCCAAACCCAAGCACATCTCAGTCTTCTGAAGGACTTCACCACCTTGCATCGTCGGACCAATGGAACATGTTGAAGAAATGAACTCCTGGCGGCAAAGGAACACCGTGCATAGTCCGAGCCAATCAACGTGCGGGCGCTTCGACAGAGCGTGGGTTGGCAATAAATCCAAACCCAGGCACATCTCAGTCTTCTGAAGGACTTCACCACCAAAGCTTCTTCGAACGAGGAGATCGACAACCAAGAGGAAAGAGTCTTGCCAAGGCGGGGGATCGGTAGAGTCCATCTCCACAAGAAAAGCTAAGTGAGACGAGAACAAACTCTCTCTACACTACTGCCATTTATAGGCATGGAACAACTCGGACTCATGCGCCAAAAAGGCAGCCTCTTCGAATTCAATTCAATTAATTTCCATCAATACCAATGCATCTGCCCCTTCTCAATTAAAGCTAAGTAAGACTAGAACAAACTCTTCCAACTACGGCCATTTATATGCCATTAATACCAATGAATCTGCCCCTTCGAATTCTGCCAACTTTGATACCCCCTACTGTATCAAAGTTTTTTTCTTGATACAGTAGGGGGTATCAAAGTTTTGATACCCCCTATGTATGACATGTGGGCCCTTCCTGCTTTATAAAATGTGTACACATATATATATATACATAAATTTTAATAGGGCCCACAAATCTCTTTTCTAACAAAACTCTTTTCAAAGTTTTGATACCCCTATGTATGACATGTGGTCCCCTCTTGCTTTGTAAAACGTGTAAACATATATATATACACATAAATTTTGAGATGGCCCACATGTCATACATAGGCTCCTGTATCAAAGTTTTTTCCCTTTTAAATGGGCCCCATACATAACTTACAAAAAAGTATAAATAAAACAAAATTTTGTTATAGTCAAGATTTGAACCAATGACCTCTTGAATACAAGTCTAGCATTGTAACCACGACACCACAATAGCATTCTCCGTGTTTTATTAAACGGAGAATAGCATTCTCCGTTTTGAATTACACGGAGAATAGCATTCCCAGTGTTAAAAACACATTAGAATGTTCATTCTCCGTTTTAATTTAAAACGGAGAATGATATTCGCCGTTTAATTTGGAACGGAGAACGGTATTCTCCGTTTATTTTGAAACGGAGAATAAGATTCCAGTGTTAAAAACATATTAGAATGTTCATTCTCCGTTTTAATTTGAAACGGAGAATGAAATTCACCGTGTCATTTGAAACGGAGAATGTTATTCTCCGTTTTGAACTGCACGGAGAACATATTTGCTCATTGTCACTATTTCGCTTCATTTTATTCCATTTGCTCATTGTCACTATTTCGCTTTCGTACTTTACAATTACGATAATCGTGACCCGATTTTTTACAAAATCTACATACTCTAGGCTTCGGGATAGGATGACTTTCTGTAGGCTGGCTTGATTTCCCTTGAGAAGGCCTTCCTTTTGTTGCTACCGGATTTGGCTCTTTTAAAGCTTCATGCACTCCATGAACTGCATCAGCTACCATTTGTTCTTCTTCGCCAATATCGGTCACCATTTCTTTCAACTCCATCAGAACAGACGACATCAACTCCGTTCCCCTCTCTTGAATTTTGCTTGATTTCTTACAATAGTATGTAAACAGATTACATTGTTCATTAATAGAACCATACCTTCTGCTCTCAATAATGTCTGGGTGGATGAATCTTCTTTCTGAGCCAGGTCCGGAGAGATAACTCTCTTTGCAATCCTTGAGCCAACGAGATTTTATCAAGTTCTTTGGAATATCTCCAATTTGCAATCTCTTCATTGCTGAAAAAATATGCCTACAAGGAATCCCCTTGGTCTCCATCCACATGCATTCACATTTTATGATGTTGTCGGCCGGATGAAATGTAACCTTCCGGTTGACACTGTTTGGCGACAAATACTTTTGGACAGTGCAAACTTCTGCCTCTCTTACGATGTGATGATGGGGAACAGTATATGCATCAGAACGTGTGATTTCCTTCCTTACATCTATAAACACCGTTTTAGTGTAAATTGCGGCAAATTTACCTTCTATTACGGCCATGCTAGTTTGATTCACAACTGGTGTTGAGAATTTATCATTGACATGCTTACCCATCTGGCCGTAACGTAAGGCCGCCAAACCGTGGTCACAATTTTGAAGGGCCTTCCAAAGTGGCAGCTTCTCATTCAAAAACCTTTTCAAAAATGCGTTCATAGATTCACATCTATTTGTTGCAGTAGAACCGCCAAAATAATTACCACGTAGGAATGTGTCCGCCCATCGCTCCCTCGTTTTGTACAATGCAGTGGTCCACTCATTGTTTTCTAAATTATAATCTGTTAGCATCTGCTGCCAACGGTTTTCAAATTCTTCGACTGAATAGTACCTGTTTAGAAAACATGGACATTAACTAAAGTTGTGATATTGTAACAACAACATACTTCAAAGTAAAGTAGCAAGTGTGCTATGTACCTTTTAATCAGAAGACTCAGTTTATTGTGAAAACCCTCTCGGTGTACATGTTTGGCAGCATTGTTAAGGATATGCCATGAGCACGTTCGATGAACTACGCTGGGCATTAAATCCTCAATTGCTTTATTCATGGATCTGCAACCATCCGTGAGAACTGTCACTGGTAATTTGCCATTCATACACTCTAGGAATTTTTCCAGAACCCAAGAATAAGTCTCCGCAGTCTCATTATGGATCATTGCAAACCCAAACACACAAGTCATCGCATGATTGTTTGTACCCACTAGAACCACCAACGGCATTTGACTTCTATTTGTTTTATATGTAGAATCGAATGCTAGTGAATCTCCAAATAATTCGTAATCGAATCGACAAGAACCGTCAGCCCAAAAGAGATGGGTCAATCTGGAATCTTCGTCTACCTTGTAGTCGTAGAAGAAATCTGGGTCAATGTTCTCCTTTGATTGAAGAAATGTAAGTGTTGTCGAAGCATGAACATCGTCGAGTGCTCTACTATCTTGAGCTAGAGCGTTGTATAAATCCTTTCTCGTCCATCCAACATTATCCCAGCCACCTTTCTTCTGGACAAGTAAATTCCATATCTCTCCAGTCCCCATCCCTGATTGCTTCATAATCTTAATTTCTTCCAACTCTGCGGGTGTTATATTACGATGGGATCTCAAAAAAGCTGATTCATAATTATTCGCCAGGTTATGGTTGTGATGTACATGAAATTTTTTGACGGACCACATCTTTGTTTTATGGGTGTACCCAATACGAAAAATTGCTTTACAACCACTTCTGCTTTCACTTCTTGGCTCACGAACCCTGTTTGGAGCTTCCTTGTATTTCTTGTGTCTGAATCCCGCATTCGAACAACACCAACTACGGATCGTCACCATACCAGATTTGTTTTTCTTTACCTCGTTCTTTCTAATACTGAAACCATATGCTTTTGAATAAATCCGGTAGAATGTCCCTGCTTCTTCAATAGAGTTGAACTGTAGGCCAACAATATCTTCTTCTAAGAGCATGGTTGGATCTTTATTAATGTTGGCAGATTGCAATATTTTTTTCATCGTCGCTGCATCGAAATCCAATGGAGATTCATCGTCGTCCCTAAGAACAGAATAAAACAAAATAAACATGAGAAATAGATGTAAAAATATAATGCATTTCTTAAATCCATTAGAAAGGGTGATGCGAAATAACATTTCGTTGTTTGAGTTGATGTCTTCATCTTGTTCTTTACTGTCTCCTAAGCTAACATCTTCCAAACTTTGCTCATCATCCAAATCATCTGACAGTCCTCTTGAAAGGAGGCTTTCTTCATCGACTAAATCTTCCACACGACGATCACTTTCTCTATGTGACGTCGACATTGAAGAAAATAGAGTGTGTTAGAAACCAGCAGAAGAAACGAAGGACAAGAAACAATACAACAAGAAAGAGTAATGATATTATCGTACCTCCAAATTGCCCATCTATATATAGCCCTCCCATCTGATGTGGCATGTTAAATAAATGAGCTTCTTAGCATTTTCCTAAATTAATAGTGTGTCATCTGACATGACTGATGATATGGCAAATTTTAATCCAAAAAGTTAACTACCCAATTTTCTCCATAATAATTTAACGTTAATATCAATGTTATTTTAATGTTAATATTAATTTATGTTAATATTAATGTTAAGGTTAATGTTAATATTAATATTATTGTTAATGTTAACGATAATATTAATATTAATGTTAATGTTAATCTGGAATATTAACTTTAATGTTAATTTTTATTTTTAGTTTTATTTAAAAAAATTGCCACGTCAGCTGTCAGATCAACATATCACGTCAGCTGCCACGTAAGGATGGACAGTTTGAAAGTGCAATTTGGAGGTACAAAAAGCATTATTCAGGAAGAAACAACTTCCAGCAAGGCAACAACACAACCTTTTCGTCTTCATTGTAACTCCGCCACGTGGCCCTCTTTTGATGGCTCATGAAAAATCTTGAGTGATTCTAGGAGCAAGCATAATTTTAAGGAAACAACTTCCAACAAAACAACTTTCTCGTCTTCTGGGTACATGTATTATTAAAATGTGTAGCTAATAACGCATGAGGAAGCATGCAACAGCAATCTCCACGTGGCCCTCTTTTGTAGGATAACACATGCAGCAGCATTTAATGCTACGAAACACTATTGTCTTGTTATGTACTGTGTATCCTATGTGGCATGAGGCAGAAGTCAATAACTTGCATAGGCGGCTATATTCACAAATGACAATAAGTTTAAAAAGTCATCTCCAATGCAAAAAAGTATTGAGAAGACAATATAAAGTAATTTTTTACGACTTCCAAGACAACCTTTGCTCTTCTAATGATATGGTATCAGTGTTTATTATTAAATTGTGTAGAATAACGCATGCAGAGCATTTAATGCTATGGGAGCATCATTAGTAGTTGGGACTCTCCAATGCAATTTGGAGCCCAAATTTAAAAAAAAGGTAAATGTAGAATGGGTTGGATTTGTATGAGAATAGTAGGAAATGATAAAGTGAGCTCCGGTCCCAAAAATTGTGTGGTCAAAAATTAATGTTGGGAACAAATAATATAAAGTTTAGAATCTAGAAAGTGGGCTCCAAATTGGAACTTACTATTCTACAAAACGAGTTTCTACAATCTAGAATCTAGAAATTGGGAGGCCCAACCCTTAGCACCCATGGATGGGTTGGGACCGAAATTGTAGAAATTAGGACTAGGATTGAGACTTATTATTCTACAAAATGAGCTCCTACATTCTAAATATAGAATCTAGAAAATGGAATGGGCCTTACTAATGATGCTCTTAAGGAACACAACATGTGAGAGAAACCCGAGAGAGAGAGAGAGAGAGAGAGAGAGAGAGAGAGAGAGAGAGAGAGGAGAGAGAGAGAGAAAGAGAGTGTGGAAGATGGGATAAAGAGGAAGGATCGAGCTCGACTAGATTTTAAACTTAAAATTCAATTTTTGGTTATCATTAATAACTAGTTCGCACGTACGAGTTTAGACGAACACTAACCGAGCCCGAGCAACGTGACATCAGCTAGCTAGGTTTCTAATACCGTGGCATTCATGTTAATTTAAAATTTACAATATTATTGAAACTAATATGACTACCAAAATTAAAAATAGTTTTGGATTTAACATTTACTTCAAACTAGTTAAAGTTAAAATTGCATTCTTTTTTTATTTAAAATGTAATTAGAACTACAATTAATACTAACATTCGCTTGTCCCGTAGTTTAAGTCGTATTTCCCTCGATGCTAGGCTGACGTAGCCCTTGCTTGTCAAGTCGTTGTACGAACACATTAGAAAAGAGTTTTGTTGGGCTATCGAAGTATAGTAAGCACCGTCCCGTGTTACGTGCATTTGTTAAGCAGTGAAAAGGGTGTGAAGGCCACTGGCAATGTCAAGACAATCACGGACTATATCTGGGTTAGACGACGACCCTTTTGCTGCAGGCCGAATCGGTCCCTTGGCCTAGGAATGGATTGGTTGAAGGAGCAATACACAAGAATAGACTGCCATAGCTGGGTTAGACGACGACCCTTGATTCTCGATAGGTTGGTAATATCTAACTATTGTTAATAGTAGAACTAGACAGCGTTCTACGTCGTTTTTGCGGTATAGGCTGGGACGCTGTCATGCACTCATGCCCTTACTTCGGGTGCGGGTTGTGATAGGGTGCGCGAGAAAGGAACACTGTCGCTATCGATTCGGTCGGGACCGATAGGTCGGGATCGATTGACTCGATCAAACAGAAACGGTTGAATTAAGATCCATTCTCTCGTCTGAAGTAACTCAAGGTGAGTGGCTGACCCTCCTCTTCTCGACCCCCTTCCTAGGTAAATCGATAATGTTGTTGCGAATGAAAGGATAAATGCAAGGACACAAACACGGGAAAGGGATTGAGTTTTCAAAGATAATGTAGGATATGTCTTAATAACTAAAAGAAAAATATGTCTTCGCACGGTTATGGACAATTTGTCGACAACGTAGTTTCCTCGATCAGCACATGTTTAGCGAGGACTTACATCAGAGCTAGCTACTTGCGTTGAAAGGACCCGATTAACAAAGCTATACGTCCAGGATGGTTCCAGAGAAGCCATTCCATAACGTGACAGCGTTCCAGCCTACACCGCAGAAACGACGTAGAACGCTGTCTAGTTCTACTATCTAACAACAGTTATAATATCAAAACCTGTCGAGAACGGTCAACTCCGAATGGAGGACAAGCAATGTCAATATAATATACTCAATAAGCTATGATATTGTTACGACAGTCCAGTGTAGGTATTTATGTATGGTATTTATGGTGCACATCATCTTAATTCAACCGAGTTGTTCAAAGGAGGGAATTATGTATGGTATTTATGGTGCACATCATTAGGACGGGTTGCGACCGTCAAGTGTTGTGATAAGCTATGATATCAGTAAGTTTGGGATCCTTCGGATATTGGACTAGTAACCCGTATCGAAGCGATCATAGTCTTACACATAAGGATGCCAAAGATGCATTACGGTACGAACCGTCCATGGTCATTGCGTGATGACAGACCATGGTCATTGCTGCGACAGACCATGGAGAACTTGCATCAGCTAGCTATGGCAGCAGTGGAGAGAGGTGCACCGGCTACAGTTCAGGGAGCACCATGACTCCCTAGCAGATCACATATCGCTCTAATAATTCAAATCACATTTTACATTTATTGTCGTATCTTATATTCCAGTTCAGCTTTACTTTCCGTATTTCTCACCATGCTATGTTTCCATTACTTACATGCTCTACCTGCTTTTATACTATACCATGATTTGAGACTAAGTTCTATTTGAAAGAAGGGTTACAACCCCGGTCCTTGTTTGGTCCAAGGGTTGTAACTCGGCTTCAAATGGTTTCCAAGTCGCCTATATCTTTGTCTTGTATTTCATTATAATGTCTCTTATAGTATTTGTCAATTCATATGGAACTGCTGTTGGTGTTTGTACTTGCTCATTTTTCTGACAGGATACCGTTGACATATTACAATTGTCTCGTGTGACTGATTGTCCGACCTATTATGGGGTCGAGTCTGATGGAGTAGACCCGGGCTGTGGCTTATTAGTAGAGCCACTAGACTTTGCTCACCCTGAGTAGTGTAGCTTAGTTAGGTTTGCCTGGCCTACGAGCTAGCTAGTACTTTTTAGACTGTAGTAGTTTTTATATATTATGTGATTCTCTGGGTTGTTTGTGTATAGCTCTGGACTTGTGTGGATCTTGGACTTATTTCATGTTCTCATCATTCGTATTTTCCTTTCCATACTATCTACCTTAGTTTTACATTTGTGATTGAGACTGTATTGCTATGTCACCTCCATTCGGAGTGTATATACTGTACAGGTACATTTATCTGTTTAGTTGTAATATTTATAGATGACCTAGACAGCGTTCTACCGCCGAAGCTGTGGCGTAGGCTGGACGTAACCACGTACTCGTGCCCCTAATCAGGGTGCGGGTCGTGACAGAAACACCGTGACCTTCATATAGATAGGGCCGGTGGGCTAAGATTAGTGCTGGGTGCAGGCGCAGGGCCTGCCACCCTTATGCATATGTTTAAGTTTACGGTTGGTTGGTTGAGTGAAATGATATAATTTCTTATGTAAAGTTCTAACCTTGCAGGCTAGGCAAAATGGAACATAGATGAGCACGATCACAATATTTATGTTAAGATTATGTCTAACTGTATCTGCCTCAGGGACACGGTGGTGGACAAGTTCAGGATATGTTCGGCTCGAGGCGGGGCTCGGCTTGGACGTCCAGAGGCATAGAGTCCTTAGCGTTCAAGAGGAGCTACCGCATTGGCGTTCGGACTTGCGACATGGAGATGTTCAGCCGAAGACTAATTGTTGGCTATAAAGAGGCATAATGTATGAAACTCCAGGCTCGTACGGCATCACGCCCCAGCGATGACGATGATTCGGGTGAAAACTTGATAATGATGAAGACGGTAACTCGGTCGACAAACGTAAGTATCGAGGTATGATCGAAAAAATTTTACAGTAGCATTAATATTAAATCTACATTGACTTTTCTGTTAATTTAAAATTTACAATATAATTAAAACTAATATTACGAAAATGCTATTTGCTCCCAAAAAATTTGGGTGATACCATCTTCCATTATGTGGCATATGACATGGTTGCTAACATGACAGCTGACATGGCAAAATTTAACAATAAAATTAATATTAAAATAAACATTAATAGTAAATAAATAATTTAATATTAAATTAACATTGATTAATATTAACATTAATATTAACATTAACATTAACATTAGCATTAGCATTAACATTAATATTAATATTGACATTAACATTAACATTAAAAAAATTTGGGTAATTAATTTTTGGGGTTAAAATTTGCCATGTCAGCTGTTATGTCATCTGCCATGTCAGATGCCACATAATGGGAGATGGCATCACCCAAATATGTTGGGAGCCCAAACGACTAATTGCTAATATTAATACAGTGGCATTACCGTTATTTCCCAATAGATTCGTGACTTGTTCGGTCACACCCCTCCACGAGCGGGTTACATACACCCGCGTAAACGAGGGGTTAAATAGCCTTTTCCAAAGAAGAGAACCCATTCGACTAGAGAGAAACAAAGGAAAGAAGAAGAAGAACAGTCGCAATGGAGAGGAGCAAGATCAACTGCAGCGGATGGGCCGTCATCCCTACCGAGATTCTCTCGATGATACTGGTACTGTCGGGGATGCCGGCGGACGAGGTAATGTGCAACGTGGCCCCAGTTTGCCGTTCGTGGTGGAAGGCGCTCAACGGTCCCTTAGACTATTGGTCTAACGTCGACTTGGTACAGTGGTGCCGGAGGACCCAGCAAACCGCTGAGATTAGTTTGACCATAATGAAGCTCGTGGCTCGCAGTGAGGGACATCTAGGATCCCTCTCCGCGTACAAGCTCGACGAAGCAGCCTTCTCTTTTGCATGTTTAAGGCCAGTGCAAAATTTTATTTGGTCTTATTCTAATACTTTATTTTTTTATTACAAAATTTTACGTATACTTTGTTAATTTCTATTGATGTTTTCCCATTTTTATAATACAATGGCAAATTTCTAAGGGTGCTGCACATTCCGAAGTGCGACGTGAGTGATGAAACTTTCGTGAGACACTTGGAGTTTCTCCCTGTGCTGGAAGAACTCGACATTAGCTACTGCCTCTACATCACGTCGACTGGAATAATTTCCGCCGAAAATTATTGCCGCCGTCTGGTCAAGCTGAGTAGGAACATGCCCCCCTCCGGATTTCATGCTCAGGAACATGTTCGTGCTGGACACGAAAAACGAGGCGGAGGAAAAGGCCGTGGCTGATTCGATGCCGCGTCTCGAGCACCTACATATGGGATTCGACATGTTCAATGGAGACACGCTGCGATCTATCATATGCAACTGCAAGGGTCTTCGCCTGCTCGACATACGTGGGTGCTTCAACGTGATCTTCGACGACGAACTCTGGAAAATTTGTTATTCAATACAGACGTTTAAAAAACCCTTTGATAATGTAATCCCAGTACCAGGAGAACCTGTGTACGAGTGGTATAATGATTTAGATATGTTCTATCATTCCTGGGGTGAATGGTGAAAATATTAGTATGCATGCATGCATGCATTTCTTTACACATATTTTTCACTAGTCTATACAAGATATTTTTTATGAGTTCGATTCTCCATTTTGAGCAAATTTTACTTTTGTCAATACTAATTTTTTACATGATTATTTTTTTATAAATAAAATGGACTGTGATATAATGACGCCTAAGACGGCTCACTTCTGAGATTTCGACATTTCCCAACACAGATTTTACCATTAATACAACATCTCAGTGTAATCATATCCAAGAGATTTCGCCATTTCCCAACACAGATTTTACCTTATTCAAAATGAATTCTAGCGGTGCAAATTCCACTCATATTAGTGGTATCAGTGCCATTCACCATAATTAATGGTGATCGATACGAAAACATTGGTTTCTTTTTCACAACCCTTTAAAATATATTTACACAGCCAAACAGCCAAACTAATTCATCTTCACGAGCCTTCAAAACCAATTTATATAGATTCAAAACAAACTAAACAGCCAAACAATTTAAAATTCACAACCCTACGGAACAGTCCTAAATGTACTATTCTCCGTCTTTTATTTACCATTCTCCGTCCTATATTGACCATTCTCCGTCCTACATGTATCATTTTCCGTCCTACATTTACCATTCTCCGTCCTAAATGTACCATTCGCCGTCCTAAATGTACAATTCTCCGTCCAAAATGTACCATTCTCCGTGTTAGAGGAACGGAGAATGGCAATTAACAGCCAAACAGCCAAACTAATTCATCTTCACGAGCCTTCAAAACCAATTTATATAGATTCAAAACAAACATAAACAGCCAAACTATTTAAAATTCACAACCCTACAGAACAGTCCTAAATGTACCATTCTCCGTCTTATATGTACCATTCTCCGTCCTACATGTATCATTCTCCGTCCTACCGTCGTCCTAAATGTACCATTCTCCGTCCTATATTGACCATTCTCCGTCCTACATGTATCATTCTCCGTCCTACATTTACCATTCTCCGTCCTAAATGTACCATTCGCCGTCCTAAATGTACAATTCTTCGTCCAAAATGTACCATTCTCCGTGTTAGAGGAACGGAGAATGGCAATTAACAGCCAAACAGCCAAACTAATTCATCTTCACGAGCCTTCAAAATCAATTTATATAGATTGAAAACAAACCTAAACAGCCAAACTATTTAAAATTTACAACCTTACAGAACAGTCCTAAATGTACCATTCTTCGTCTTATATGTACCATTCTCCGTCCTACATGTATCATTCTCCGTCCTACCGCCGTCCTAAATGTACCATTCTCCGTCCTATATTAACCATTCTCCGTCCTACATGTATCATTCTCCGTCCTACATTTACCATTCTCCGTCCTAAATGTACCATTCGCCGTCCTAAATGTACAATTCTCCGTCCAAAATGTACCATTCTCCGTGTTAGAGGAACGGAGAATGGCAATTAACAGCCAAACAGCCAAACTAATTCATCTTCACGAGCCTTCAAAACCAATTTATATAGATTCAAAACAAACCTAAACAGCCAAACTATTTAAAATTCACAACCCTACAGAACAGTCCTAAATGTACCATTCTCCGTCTTATATGTACCATTCTCCGTCCTACATGTATCATTCTCCGTCCTACCGCCGTCCTAAATGTACTATTTTCCGTCCTATATGGACCATTCTCCGTCCTACATGTATCATTCTCCGTCCTACATTTACCATTCTTCGTCCTAAATGTACCATTCGCCGTCCTAAATGTACAATTCTCCGTCCTAGATGTACCATTCTCCGTGTTAGAGGAACGGAGAATGGCCATTAACAGTCCCAAAAATTGTTCCATACTAAGTTAAAATGCATATTAGCACCCAAAAAATGTTAACAATAGAAAAATTCTACAGAACCCAAATACCAGACTCGAACCTATGCCTTCCATGTAAAAGCCAAACAGCACAACCAACTAAGCCTGAAAGACATCAATAATGCTAAGTCTACTACCAAATGCTTACAACACTCTTACAACCATCAGCCATTGTTGACATGTGGGCCATGGCCCACATGTCAGCAATGGGTGAAGGTTGTAAGAGTGTTGTAAGCATTTGGTTGTAACTGTAGCATTATATCCCCAACTTCCAATAAGGAATAGGAAGAGTCGGTTTGGAACGTGTATATATATACATAGGGGTCCCCATTCATCTGAGTAGGTTGCACATTTAACATGGCTCCAAAAAGATCATCTGGTTGGAAACCATTGCCAGAGTCTTCTTCCAGTCGTCGCCGAGCCTCTCCGCATGGAGCACCCTCTGCGCCGCCTCCGGCCCATGACTGGCTGGCAGAGGCTGCGGACTTCCTGACCTCCTGCGGGTTGTCACTGGAGGTCATCGCTCGACCTCTTCATCCGGCGCCCAACTTTGACCTGTTGCCGATCACTCCGGAGGAACGGGATTCTCTGGAGAAGAGGGAAGCGTTTCGCCGCCTGTGCCATAGGGCGGGTGTGCGCACCCTGCAGGACTTTGCGGAGATCCTCCGCGAGGCCTGTGAGGGCTAGACTTTTTTTTTTTTTTTTTTTACAGTTTTTTGTCCTCCTCTTGTATACTTCTCCGGAGAATGTTCCGGCGACGAAGCTGGAATTTAATAAAATATAATATTTTGTTAACTCAATTTGTTTTCGGCTACAATCAAACTTTTACAACCTTCTGACAACTTACACCCATTTGCTAACTATAGCATTGCTCTTTATAATTAAAAAATCTTGTTACGTCAAATCCATATATCAGCGACGATATCCCCATCAATGACTTGTTACGTCATAGAATTGATTATGCTGCCAGCGTCAATCTTGCCGTCAAATCTATCTTAAATATGATTACAAAGTAAAATAGAGGACAACTTTGAGTGTTTCAATTTACTCTTTTCGAGTACATAGTCTTCTTATTTTCAAAAATTTAATCAAATATTCGAAACATGGAAATATTGAGATTAAACTTCACATTCTTAAATATGTTGTCAAATTTTTTTAAATAAACATGTTTCCACCACATTTTTTCTGCCAAATTTTTCAATAATTTATACGGAACACGTGGATATATACTAGTAATAATAGTAATAAATTTAATTTTGGAAAGTAGTTTTTAAAATTAGGGTCTCAAAATCTCAAATGATCTATGTAGTGATTTCACATGGATATATACTAGTAATAATAGTAATAAATTTAATTTTAGAAAGTAGTTTTTAAATTTAATAGTAATAAATTCGACCGTCCTATACTAGTAATAATAGTAATAAATTTAATTTAAGACTCAAAACTATTCTAATTTTTTCCACTTTCCAAGGTCACATATGACGGTCGAATTTTCCCTCTACTTCTCTCAAATCCTCTTCCTTCTCCCAAATCCTCTCCCAAACCCTCTTCTAATAAAAATGCCGCCGAAGAAACAACGACCGTCGCCGAAGGGGAAGAATCCACAAAGGGATGCGATACAGGCCCGAAGGGCAGAACTTGCAAGGACGGCGAAAACCAAGATTATGGTCGCTAGGGCAGAGGCCGAAAGGGCAGCGGCGGCAGCAGCGACGGCAGCGACGATGAAGGCGTTGGCGGCAGCCAAGCCACATGCAAAAAAGGCTAAAACCACTCATTGCTCGACAAAGACCGGAAAATCTATCTTCGATACAGAGTCGTCGGAAGACTCAACTTATGAAGATCGAAGGCGTACTCAAGCGAAGGCTAAGGTGGCAACGGATACAGAGTCATCAGCGTAATCTGTGGATTTTGAATCCTCATCAGAAGAGGAAAATGAAGAGGAAGAACAATCATCAAATAAGTCCCAGGCTGGAGAGGAGATAAAAAAATTTAAAGACTCAAAAAACTAAGAAAATTTACATTAAATATTTCAAGAAAAAGGCTGTTATGCCTGAAAGATCAATTAAGATGGATGATGTCGAAGACGAAGCTTTCCTGGATATATTGAAATTCTATCAATTGGAGAAACTGAACAAATCCTGTCTTGAGAAAATCTCCCAAACAATAGTAAGAGAATTTTACTCAAATCTTTCGGCTGAAATTAAAGAAAAAGAAGAGGATCAACCACTGGTGTTTCTGAGAGGGAAACTGATTAGGGTAAATGCTGCTGTCATCAACGAATTTTATGGATTTGATCCAGTTCCTGACTTTGATATGAAAGATATTGATAATGTTTCCATGACGGATGCAATTCATGAGATTACAGGTGTTTCGATGGGTGCCAAGACCCCTCAAAATGTATACAAAGATCAATTAAAAACTTTGTATAAATTGTTGCATGCCTACGTATCTCAAACACTCACCCTACTGGACATGAGTTTTCCATCCATCCCGAGAGAGTAAAAGTTTTTTATTATATGGGGAAGAAAAAAAGGATGGATATGGGTTCCTACATGTTCAGTAGAATGATGCATCTCGTGGGAAAACCAACTGCAAGGACAGCTCTCCCTTTCGAAAGATTTGTATGCTCGATGGCTAATAAACATTCTGTCCCAAGCTTAGTAGGGGATGTTTATATTAAAAACAAAGGCCCCATGAGAAAACTAACCTTCACTCGAATGTTTGGAAAACGGGCAGCAGCTGCAAGCAAACCATCAACATCTGGAAAACCATCAACTTATGGAATCAAAAACACTAAGGACAGGGTTGATGACCTATACAATTTTGTTGCTGCAAACTTTGAGAATGTCTTCAAAGAGATGAAGACTATATCCAAAACCAGAAATTGATTCTGGATAAGATTAACCAGATAGAGGTTGAATTTGCTGACCAAGAATAAGATTTTCCTTCCCTCGTGAAGAAGGTAAATGGGGCTAGCCCAAACTCTCATGTAAAAATACACACTGTGCACATTGACACTTTAATGCTAGCCATCACTTTGATACTTCTATTTATGTTTCTGGATGTCATTTCTACATATAAGTGAGTCAATACTGAACTATAATTTTTCTTAATCCGTCCCTCAAGGTATAGGTGAAGGATATTTTGAGAAAGAAGAAGAAGTAGGAAAAAAAGAAAAAGAAACAAGAAGAAGAAGATGGAGACGGCTATGAAGATTCATCTTTTGAGTTTTGAATGTCTCTTATTTCAATTTGGATGTAATATTTGACTTGTAATATGGTTCTGAATATTTGTTGGTCATGGCGGACAAACTAAATTTTGTGTTTGAAATATTGTAAGACTAAACTTTTCGCTTGTACTAAGTGCATAGTTCGTAATTTGTTTTGAAAATGTAATATGGTCTTGAATTTAGAGTAGGTCTGATATTATTTGGATTATTGTATTGTGAATTATGCAGGTTCTATGTTGAATTACTAACGTGGATTGGGCAGATTACTGTAACGTGGATTGGGCAGATTACTGTAACGTGAATTATGCAGTTTATTGGACTTGGAATGAAGTATACTTAATTTGATTATAATTTTTGGTTGAAGCGTTTATTTGGTTGGCAGTTGGCCTTCATAGATGATATTGATATTTTGGTGTATTCCTTTGATTTGCAGATGCCCATCACAGATTTCATGAGTCCTGGGTGCATTGCTAGGGTTTACAGGTGGCCTCATTACGGATGCATTACTGGGATCACTGAAACTTTATTTGATTGTAATGTTTTGTTTCTGTAAAAAATCATTACATCGATGTCATCAGTATGAATTCGATGCCAGTGCCTCTTCATCCCTTGTTATTGCTGAAGCAAAATTGTAATCCTGCCTGTTCATCCCTTGTTTTTGCGGAAACATAATTGTAATCCTGCCTGTTCATCCTTTGTTATTGCCATCAGTACATCGATGCCATCAGTATGAAGTCGATGCCAGTGTAATGCATAATGTAATGTAAGAAAAATTCTCTTTGATAGTAGGTTAATTATATTCAAACATTCGCAAGAAATTTTGTTCAGCCATACAGTGGAAGCCTGATAAAATGATATTCGGATTATCTTAAAAATGATTTAATATTAAATGAATGTACTATGGTAAATGATATTAAAAATACTGTAAATATTTGGTGAAAACAATATGAGATACTTGAACATTTCCAGTCCTAAATATACCATACTTTGTTAAAAGCACAGAGAGTGTCCGTTCTCCGTTTTCAAAGAACGGAGAATGGCCATTCTCCATGTTAAAGGAACGGAGAATGGCCATTCTCCTTGAGAATGGCCATTCTCCTTGAGAATGGCCATTCTCCGTGTTAAAAGCAAAGAGAACGGCCATTCTCCGTCCATTCGCCGTGTGAAAAGCAAAGAGAATGGCCATTCTCCGTCTATTCGCCGTGTTAAAAGCAAAGAGAACGGCCATTCTCCGTCCATTCGTGTGAAAAGCAAAGAGAATGGCCATTCTCCGTCTATTCGCCGTGTTAAAAGCAAAGAGAATGGCCATCCTGTGTTAAAAGCAAAGAGAATGGCCATTCACCGTCCAAATAAAATATTCTCTTCGAAAAAATTATCATTAGAAAAGTAAAAAATATTTCATCCGATCAATACAGATTTTTTTTTTTTTAAATAAGTGAGCAGATGATCCGCCCGACCTCAGAAGCAGGTTTCCTCAGTTCACCACCACCACCGTGACATGTAGCTTTATTAACAAAATATAAAATTATTAGATGAAAAATAAGATTTCTGACAATGGCATGGACAGTAAAATTAGAGCGGCGCCGCTGGTACTTCTTCTTGTTCGAGGAGGTTTTCACCACCACCACCAACACCACCACCACGACGGCCTGTAACCAAAAAAAAAAAAATTACGAAATATTAAATTGGATGGACTTTTGAGAGAGTAATATGAGTTAATTTAGGGTGTTCATTGAAAAAATTAAAGTGAAGAATGACCTGCTAAAGCAAGTTACCAACATGTCAAAAGTCTAAATCAGCATTAAATGATGTTTCTACACTATTATTCAATCCGAACCATTGGATCAACATCCAACGGTCCAGATTTCGGATGTATCGATACATCCATTTCCAGCGGATGAATTGTAGAACGACCATATATATATATATATATATATATATATATATAATATATATATTATAATATATATATATATATATATATATATATATATGAGAATTTGAGTAGTTTAATGATCTAATTTGTATCGTAAAAAAATGTAGTTTAATGATCTAATCTGTATCGTAAAAAAAAGTTCAAATGGTTGCTATTTTGAAAATATTTCAGAATTCTTAAGAGCGGGGATGCCATTCGCGCATTCTAAAAATAGAACTTGAATATTTTTTATCTATGGTGTAAACTTGTAGCTGTTTTTGTTTAATATTTGTAAAATTGTATATTTGGCTTTTTATTTGCATATTTTGTTAATTTATCTAGACTGATTGTCAAATTTTGATGTAAAATTTGATTAGAAAATTTATCCACCATTTTGATTAGGTCCCATTTGGTTTTACAAAATTGCAATTGGATTCGGGTTTTAATAACATGGTTCCGCTGAAGTTCGGTTTCATAAATTTCGGTTCCGAAAATGCTCACCCCTAGTTTATGCTATACTCTATATGACGATCCATACCTCACTTATTCATATACTATTATATATGCGTGATTCTATGCTACAATGATGTAACAACACACTCATGTGGTGGTTTATAAACCTTCCGAGTGCATGGGTAACATTATAGATGCAATCTATATTATGTCGTCAAACATAAACAAAAGATGTGGTTCGAGACTTCGAGTAGTTAAAACTCAGTCATCGAGTGGCAACAATAAACAATTTTTCAACTAATGCCAAAGAATTGATCTAATATTATTATCATCTTAAAATGAATATGAAGCTTCAAAATCTTTGGCACCTCAGGATTTGCCTACACATCTGCTTACAATGTTATGTCCCGGACATTTTATTTGTCTACAAATCAAGAAAAAATGTCCTTTGCACTGACGGAAAAAAAATCAATCGAGTAAGTGAAGCAGTGTATCACCTTACTATAGTTAGATGTCTCATTCATAATATAAATACCAAGAAAAATTGATAGCCCAAGAGGAGAAAGAGGCAAAGAGAGGAGAACAAGGGGAAGGTAACTGGGAACATCAGTATTAGACTCGGATGCAACTGCCTCAACACGCCGAGCAGACCGTCTTTAGTGGTTGGTCGAACCTTAGCTTCTGGAGCTCGAGAGAGTAGGTTTGATTGCACAGGAAAAAAACCGCGAAAGCTGATCTAGTAGAGGCGATCAAGCCGTTTCTTTGCCTTTCTTCAGCTTCTGGAGCTCTGTTTCTGCATCTTTTAGCTGAGTACTCAACAAGGAAACCCGCTGCTCGAGCTCCTCCACAGTCCCTCGTGTTAAAGAAGCCTCGTATGGATTTAGAAAGTGATGAGAGAATTTCCTCAATGCTTCCACACCACAAACCTACAAACACACGAACCCAGTTTAAGAACAGTGGGATCGACAAGTCACTTGGATACATCAGCATCTGAAGAGCCACCAGGTAAGGCAGAAGTTTGTTACCTCTTCTTGAAGCAATGGTAACTTGGTTATATTGAAGTCATCATACAGCATATAGAACTGATCTATATATTTCTGTTGCATCTTGATGCGCGCTTTCAGCAACTTGGATTCAACGGCTACAAGATTAAAAACATTTACATCAGATCTAGATGGAGATCCCTTAGAATAAGAGACATCAACAACGGTAAAAACCACTTATGGATCACTAATCTCTTAGTTCAGAAATGTAATATACCTTCGTCGTAAAAAGTACTTGATTAATGATGATATTGTGGGCATCAATCTCAAACTTTGCTAGTTCTTGCACCAACCTCTCTGTTTCATAGAGTGAGAGGAACTCAGGAATGCAAACACAGACAAAGGTTGTCATGTCCTGTCAAGAAAACGAAGTTCTAGGTCATGGGTGAACTTGGCTGTACCAAAGTATGCATGAGCAGAGAGAGACCTTGGACAACCAGATAAGAAACAAGGAAGCATGCCTTATTAAGAGGCAAAAAAAGTGAACCACAACATGAACTGTAGTACCATATTTTTCCTGTTAGCTAAAATTAACAAGCAAACAAGTGCACCTTTCATCTAAACAACATCTAACCTAAGAAACTGATACTTACCATTCATGGATAGGTAAAAAGATGTCTCTTCATGATAAAAGTGGACAGTAATTGCATGAATCATCTAAGTTGTCTCATATTTTTTATTTTTAAATTACAAATATCTTACCAGGCTTCTCGCTAAATTAAAATCAACCTACTTTTCTTTCTTGAAGATTTGCAAAACATGAGTCGACTCTGAAAAATAGGATTGAGATTGAACTCGCATTATATCTGTCCCTTGGCATAGCATCAAAGTGGATTGAGATTGAACTCACAATATACCTATGTCCCTTGGCAAAGGTAGACTAAGATGCTGATTAGAGGAGGTTCTGATCACCTTCTGGTGTGTTGCAAGAGAGATTGTCATATTAGGCTCTACTGGTGCCTTTTGCAGGAGAATGGCCAAACGAAGAATGAATATTCATATGCCTAAAGGAAAAACGGATTCGAACACAGGAGAGATGCATGAGGAAATAGAGATTTATAACTTTTTGATGATTTTAAACAAACCATATGCCTAAAGAAGCCAAGCCTCATTTCGCAAAAGTTCCAATGTAGTCCGTTTTTTTTAAGGAACGCCATATCATTATCGTCTAAGTTTATTCTTTTATATCAGAATTTGAAAGGAAAAAAAGGAGTAAGGACACATGTAAGATTGACCAAATATTACAATATGTTGCCATCCAAATTGCAAAACATTCAAATGGTTCCATATCCCTTGCCTAGTATAGGGAATGAAATATTCTCATCAAACCTACAAAGCAAGTTGGAGGACCTACCATTCTGGGGATGTAGACCAGTAATAAGTCATGAAGTGAAGGCCCCAGGGGTGTTTGTCAATCAGGATTTCAGAATCATATGTAGTGATTGTGAAATCCAGTGTTAGTCAATTAGCATTTCAGAATGAGATTTCACAACCACCCATTAGTCAATTGTGATTCAATACTATAGATGGAGGTTTAAAATCATATGTGGTTTTCTATTCATTTTTTCACATTATAGCCACACCTTGAAAATATGTGATTTTGAAATACCAAACTCCTATTCTCTTAACTCCGGTTCTTATGTTTTTCACATCCCTTTCTTCTCTGTCCAAGGTACAAGTCCGAATATAGCCTCTCCAATGAAGGACCTTACTCATACAAGGTATCCAAACCATGTTGTCGACCCGAAGTCCCTTTTCGACCACCTCAGTCTTCCGTTTTATCGCCTATCCTCCTTCCACAACTGCAATCCTGCAAACCACGACATATCCCTCTACATCCATAGCCTACAACCTCCAGTACCACTAATAAGTTCGGCATTGTCAATAAGGAATCTGCCGACGACGGGAAATGACGAGAAGAACATTTTTTTCCCTTCTGACTTTGATATGATTTTGGTTGTACTTCTTTATAATTTTTTTTCAAGAGTATTAACTTTTCTTGAACAAGATAACGGTGTCAATTAAGAAATAATAAAAGAAATTATGGGCTGATTTTTGTTAATTAAGAATCATTGGAAATATGAAAAAAAAAATACAAAAATAACATCATCAAGGTGTTTACTAATTGTCGTCAACGGCTTCACCATAATTTTAGTTATTATATTGTAACTATTTTATGTTATACACTAAATGTGCTTAATAAGTTCTGAAATTTTTACATTCCAATTGAATTACAATTTTTTTGGGTTTAGAAGTTTTTAATAAACATGATAATTCATGAATTAGGACGTCAAGCTAACCATATATTTCAACACTTTGCATCCAGTTTTCATGATAACATAATCAATAATGAATCGCAATTAACATTTAAATTACTTATACCGAAAAATTCTCTTAAATTATTTTCATATATATATATATATATATATATATATATATATATATTATAAATGCAAATTTGATGAAAGTAATAAATGTTGATTATAGAAATTTCATAGTGTAAGTGTAGTTTCGTAACCATCGACAAAATCATAGGCGCTCGGAGACCTATGCGACCAATGTGTTTGTTTTGAAATCATCGTGATTGTGATTTTGAAATTACAATCACAATGTTTCTTAAATCCAGATCTACTAACACCGCTTTACAACATGTTGTCATCCAAATGCCAACATTCAAATGGTTCCATATCCCTTGCCTAGTATAGAAAGATGGAATATTCTCATCAAACCTACACAAGTTGGAGGATAACCCATCATTCTGGGGTTGTAGACTAGTAATAAGTGTCACGCCCCGACCCGGAATCACCCGAATCATCGTCCTCGCAGGAGGCGTGATGCCGCACGAGCCTGGAGTTGCGCTCGTGCAAGGCAAGATGACAAGTTCTCAAATGGTTATCTTTTGATTCTATATTAACAACGAAAGGAAACAGAGTATACAAAACAATTCTCTTTATTGATATCCGAAACTGAGGTTACAATGGCTTTCGATAGCCTAACAATATATGCCAGATTGGCTACAACACTCAGGTTCTCTCTGCCCACAAAGGATTTCACCGTTCCATACATCATGCCTTCTATATCTCGGCCGCATCAATCCAGCTGCGTAGTCCGAGCGTCAATGCGATAGCACGCTTCAATGTGCTTCGGCATTCCAAGCCTTAACACGTTCAAGCAACGCTTCGCCGCAAGCAATCCATTCCCTGCACCCTGCACGAAGCTGGTGGGGGATCAGTACGTTCGTCCTCGCATGTACTGATTCAAAGATCATCTTTCCAACCCAACATCTTTAATATTTACGTTGAATCATGCAACTTAGCTTATGATCTTGCTATGTTCTTCTTAGGATCAATTTCATGGCATCTTTGAAAGCATAAAGCATATTATCATAGCATCATGTTATCGAATTGAATGGGCAAGCAACCAAGCAATCTCGTGTTTGATTCGTGGCGCGACTTACCAAGTCGACGCACTCGCCCTTGCGTCCCTTGCACTGACGCAAAGTGAATACGCCGCATTCCTTCCCTGTCATGTATAAGTGCATCTCTAAGTAGGATCTATATGCGGGACGCATATGCGCCTACACTTTCAATCCATCGTTCCTTAACTATATGAGGGTCGTTGGCGTATCCGCGCCGGAATGGACTAAAGGAGTTCCTTTCTTTTCTCTCCTTCTTTTCTCACTATTTGGTTGGGCTGCCCGACGTTTCACGGGTTGGGTTACAATCCCAAAACAACCGAAACGTTCCCGCTGCATACCATCATTTGCGGCATTTCCTATCTAGTTTTGATGTGCGCCTACAAAGATTATTCGAATCCCTCCGCGGCCAATCGGTTCCGGGGCGCATCCGGTATCTATCCGATTGGGGGAAACACCCGTGCACGGGTGGTATCACATTTTATCTCGAGCCCATTCCAATCGACCATGCAATGCCCTATCATTCAAGTATCAATTTCAAACAACCAAACATAGTCTTGAGTCCGAGACTCAGACTTATCGTCTCGCATTTCTTCCATTTAGCTTTCTATGTTCTTTCGTTTCGCACTTCGTTTCGATGATTCAATGGCATCGTGCCTCAACTCAATGCTCGTCAACCGAACGACCCGAAGGTCTCGAACACCTTTCGAGGCAACATGTCATATCTGACAGTTCCGCCACATTCATACCGCAACTGTATTCTCTCGCAACGAAGCCATCTTTTTATTATCCCGTGCACGTAGGCACGTTCCGACCATATTCCCATGTTCTACAACTTAGCATTCAATGTTCGGGACTTGCGCGCTAGGGCGCTCGCCTATTGTCTTTCAATGTTCTAGCCGTCTAACTCGTGCATCAAAGGCACGGTATGGTTCGTGCACTAAGGCACTCGCCGATTACAGTTATCCCATGTTCTTACGGCTTGCGCACCGAGGCGCTCGCCTTAGCGATATCCAATGTCCATAGCGACTCGTGCATATTGATACACATTTCATTTCAATTGTTCTAACTTAGTGTTCGACTCACACTATGATTTTATCTCCGATCGGCCACGCCCGTGGCGTCGATAGGTTAACTTTCAGCATACAAGAATATATTTGACTTATCGAATGAAGGAGTAAAAAGAAGTCAATCCTCCCACCTTGAGTCGATACGCCTTTGTCATTTCGCCGAGCCGATGCGGCTCGATTCCCTGACTTTGTTGCACGGCCACTCTCCTGACTTAGCCATTCGAGCACTTCGTGCTTTCACTGAATCATACGCCCGATTTGCCTTAGCGTGCCCAAGTCTCGGCCCGTCGCAAGGCGACGATTTGATTTCGCGGACCCCTTACTAAATATTGCAAAAGATCGACCTCTAATATTTTTCCGTCAAAGTATGACCTGCACACGAAACCAACTAAAATCAATACTTGCTTCGATTCGGACTTGCGCCTTGGTCGATTCGATTTCTTAGAATCTTCGAGCCGATTCAATGCACTCATCCTTCGGGGCAACGCGGCGCTTCGCATCGATTCACTCGATGTATTCTTAGGGACAAGGCAACTCTTCGCATCGACTTAGTTCGATGCGTTGCTCGGGACAACTTAGCTCGCGTATCGTTTTGCATCGATACATTCCTTTGGGTCAACGCGACTCGCTGAGTCAACGTTTCAGCGTAATGCGCCGTGCGGAGCGGGGCATTACAATAAGAATGAAGATGAGGCTCCAGGAACATTGAAGACATAGCCAAAGACACAAGTTCTACATGTATATTCCTCTCCCAAGGTAGCCTTGGCATCTGGGAAGTTCCAAAATGGGTGACATCTCCATGTCATCTCCTTGTGTGAACATATATCGGACACAACATATCCTAAATATACTAAGACACACCAAAATCGGTGTATGTCCGCTGTTGCCATTTCTATAGTGTTGTATTTGCGTCCATGCAACATAGATTAGAATATATAGCGGTATATCCTCTGCTCAGGATATCGGTCATATGTGCAAGTATAACGTTGGGCACGGATACAATATGACTTACCGCTATCGAGAAAACCAGTCAAGACCCATATATGCGCTATCCCGACCAAATCGGATGATATCTCAGCCAAACAGGCCTGTACATCAAACAAAACGGACCAATACATCGGCCTAATTTGATATGGTTTGGATCATTTGGCTTTAAACTTGATTACAAAAAATGGTTTAGAAAACTGATGTTTCGTGCTTAGTGTGACTTACAATATGTATGTGTTGATAAAGTTCTATTCTAACTTACACAGTTACATTGAAGACAAATTCTATTATATTGTATCAATACTCTAAAAATTTGTCATACATGTCATATATGAAATGAATTGTTATCCTATACCACCATGATGTCATCTTCCAATGTGTCCGGCATATTGCCCGAATTCCGGTTTCGTATGGTGACCCCTATGGTTCCGATATCCGATATCCAATATCAGGAACCTTGGTTATATGTGTTAGAGAATCCCTTGAATCTCTCTCCTCTTATTATTAGTTATTATTAGAGAAGATTTTGTTATTATTAGAGAGATGTTTTATCTTCATTTAGTTTTCTTCCATAAAGTTCTCCTTTATTCAAGGATGAATATTGATTGTAATAAAGTTCTCCTTGATTCAAATGGACATTAATTGTATTTTTTCTATTTAAACCAGCCTTGGGGCTGAAGAATAAATAAAAAGCATTTACCACTTGTCTTCTAATATGGTATCAGAGCCATGTTCCCTAACCTAGGGTTTGTAAAGTTTTTTTAAACCCGTTTCTCCAACCCAATTAGGCTCTCAATGGCCGATTCCAATAGATAGCGGCAAGCCCTCACCGGCTCAACAAACAACAACTCCTCCACGACAGAAGGCGGAGCAGGCCGCGGGAACGCGCAACAGCCATGGCGATGGTGGTGGTGCTGGCCGCACTAGCAACAGCGGAGGTGCTGGTCGCGGCAACGGTGGAGACGCTGGTCGCTGCTAGCGGCGGTACTGGACGTGGCGATGACGGCGACAATGAGACGAAAGTCCTTTCGGAGACGGCAACTTCAACGAAAGTAAGAAGTCAGACAAACCTTGGTGTGATCACTGCAAACGCGCATGGCATACGCGTGAAACATGTTGGAAGCTCCATGGCAAGCCTCCGAACTGGAAGAAGAAAGGTGGTAATGAGGGTCGTGCATTCCAGGCTAGTAATTCAGATCAAGGGCAGCAATCTTCTTCAACTCAGCTTTCACTCACGACGGAACAACTAGACAAACTGTTCAAACTTCTCGAATCTCAAACTCCTTCTTGCTCTATAGCACAAAAAGGTAATTCTGCTCTTCTTAGTGTCAGTCCCAACCACACTTGGATAGTAGATTCAGGTGCAACCGATCACATGACAAGTGAATCTACTCTGTTTTCTTCATATAGTCCCTCTGCAGGGAATCAAAAAATAAAAGTCGCAGATGGCTCCTTTTAGATTGCAGGTAAAGGTTCAGTTGTGTTGTCCCCGATGTTGACTCTTAAAGATGTCCTTCATGTTCCAAATCTATCTTGTAGCCTAATGTCTGTCAGTAAATTAGCCAAGAAAAAAACTGTCAAACTAACTTTTTCGGTTCTCACTGTGTCTTTCAGGATTTGAACTCGGAAGATGATTGGCAGTGCTAAGGAGAATGGAGGACTCTACTACTTCGATATTGGATCTAAATCACAACTACCTTCCAAACCGATAAGTTCCTGCTTTGAGTCTTTTCGTGTTTCAAATAATGATGACAACATTATATTATGGCATTTACGATTAGGCCATCCTAGTTTTCGCTATTTAAAACACTTGTTTCCTAAGTTATTTCGTAATAAAGATTTGTCTTTTTTAAATGTGAGGCATGTGAATTTGCAAAACATCATCGTTCCCATTTTCCAATACAGCCTTATAAACCATCAAAACCTTTTTCTGTTATTCACAGTGATGTTTGGGGCCCTAATCGTACAAGTACACTTTCTCACAAAAAATGGTTTATCACATTTATAGATGACCATTCAAGAGTATGTTGGGTGTACTTGTTAAAGGAGAAATCCGATGTTTGTCAGGCTATAAAGGATTTTTTTAAAATGGTGCAAACTCAATTTCAGACCACTATTCAAGTCTTTAGAAGTGACAATGGCAGGAATACTTTAACACAATTTTGGGTGATTTTTTCTTCAAAATGGAATTGTGCATCAAAGTTCATGTCCAAATACTCCTCAACAAAATGGAGTTGCAGAAAAAAAAAAGACACTTATTGGAGGTGTCTAGAGCTTTACTCTTCTCAATAAAGTACCAAATTATTTGTGGGGTGAAGCAATTTTAACTGCTGCATATTTAATTAACAGAATGCCCTCTAAAGTTCTCAATTTTCAAACTCCAATTCATGTTTTCAAAGAATGTTTTCCTTTTACTCGTGTTTCAACTGATTTGACATTAAAAAAATTTGGTTGCACAGCATTTGTTCATGAACATAAGAATATTAGCAAACTCGAACCACGTGCTATAAAATGTTTTTGTAGTACTCTCCAACCCAGAAGGGATATAAATACTTTGATCCAAAAAACAAGAAAATGTTTGTCACTATGATGTCACATTCTTTGAAAACAAACCTTTTTTTGATGATACTTATCTTCAGGGGGAGAACTTAAAGGAAGACTCATTTGAAACTGAGAACATAAGTTTTTTAAATAACTTGTCCTTGCCTATATCACAAAATTCTAAGACTTGTAATTCTGCACCAACAGAAAATGGCATGATTCATTATCTGAACCTACTCCTACTATGAGTAAGGAACTCGATGAATCCGAGCCTACACTTTCTCATGAAAAAAAACAATGAGAATTTTGAAGATGATAATAATGATGAACTAATTGAAATGCCACAAAATGAATTGTCATCTAAAGAGGACAGGTTCGAAGTAGGAAACAAGACTTGGAAAGGAAAGGTTTTGTGAGAAAGAACCATAAAGAAGAGGATGTGTCCACATCTCAACACTGCATGAATCTGAACCGGAGAATAATCAACCTCCTCAGAAAAGAAAAAGTAAGTCTATCTCTGTTTCTGAGAGTCGTATCATGTATCCTGATATAGATGATCCCATAGCAGTTAGAAAACCTGTTAGGTCTTGTCCTAAATATCCTATGTCCGATTTTATATCATATTCAAACTTGTCTTCATCTTTTTCTGCCTTCACCTCCCAATTGTCTAGTGTAGAGATTCCAAAGAATGTACAGGATGCCCTAGAAGTTCCAAAGTGGAGGAAGCTGTATTTGAGGAGATGAAAGCTCTTGAAAAGAACAAAACTTGGAGCGTCATGACACTACCAGTTGGTAAGAAGACCGTGGGATGTAAGTGGGTGTTTACTGTGAAGTAAGTACAATTCAGATGGGTCAGTTGAAAGGTATAAGGCTCGCTTGGTGGCTAAGGGTTTCACTCAAACTTATGGCATAGATTACTCAGAGACATTTGCTCCTGTTGCAAAATTGAACACTATCAGAATACTTTTATCTCTTGCGGCTAACCTGGATTGGCCTCTACATCAGTTGGATGTTAAAAATGCCTTAATGGTGATCTAGAAGAAGAAGTATACATGGATAGTCCTCCTGGTTTTGAAGACAAATTCGGATCAAAGGTATGCAAGTTGAAGAAGTCTCTTTATGGCTTGAAGCAATCTCCTAGAGCCTGGTTTGAAAGGTTTACTCAGTCTATGAAGAACCAAGGGTACACTCAAGGACAAGCTGATCACACATTCACCAAATTCTCCTCTGGCGGAAATTTGCTGCCTTGATTGTTTATGTAGATGATATTTCCTCACTGGGATGATACAGTTGAAATGAGAAGAGTAAAAGAGACTTGCTACAGACTTTGAAATCAAGGACTTAGGATCCTTGAAATACTTTCTTGGTATGGAGGTTGCTCGATCAAAGAAAGGAATTGTGGTTTGACAACAGAAATACATTCTCGATCTATTGCGAGAAACAAATGAGTAGTTGTCGACCACGACACCCCCATGGATTCTAATGCAAAACTTTGGGGAGAAGGAAATGTTCCTGTTGACACCGGAAGATACCAGAGGTTGGTGGGTAAGCTAATTTACTTGTCCCACACTAGACCTGACATTGCCTTCTCAGTCAGTATAGTAAGTCAGTTTATGCATTCTCCTTATGAGGAACATCTTGAGGCAGTTTATAGAATACTAATACTTGAAGGCCAATCCCGGAAAGGATTTATTTTTTAAGAAGACTAGTGAAAGAAATGTGTCTATCTTCACTGATGCAGATTGGGCAGGTTCAGTCACAGACAGAAGATCAACCTCTGGATATTGTACCTATGTATGGGGTAATCTTGTGACATGGAGAAGCAAAAAAAAGTTGTAGCAAGAAGCAGTGCAGAAGCCGAGTTTAGAGCTATGGCTCAGGATTTGTGAAGGACTATGGATTCAAAGAGTCATGGAGGAACTTAAGATGAAAATTGAGCTCCCATTGAAGTTATATTTGACAGTAAAGCTGCCATAAGCATAGCCCACAACCCGGTTCAGCATGATAGAACCAAACATATTGAGATTGACCGTCACTTCATAAAAGAGAAATTAGAAGCTGGAATCATATGTCTACCATTTGTGACCTCTAGTCAGCAAACTGCGACATCTTAACCAAAAGCTTGGCAAGACCCGTCTTTAGCATTTGATAAGCAAGTTGGGCATGATAGATATCTATGCACCAACTTGAGGGGGGGGGGGGTGTTGGAGAATCCCTTGAATCTCTCTCCTCTTATTATTAGTTATTATTAGAGAAGATTTTGTTATTATTAGAGAGATGTTTCTATCTTCATTTAGTTTTTTTCCATAAAGTTCTCCTTTATTCAAGGATGAATATTGATTGTAATAAAGTTCTCCTTGATTCAAGGATGGACATTAATTGTATTTCTTCTATTTAAACCAGCCTTGGGGCTGAAGAATAATAATGAAGCATTCATCACTTGTCTTCTAATATCATGTATCATGTAAGTCTCTTTGGGTTCTAGGGACCTCAACAACGAATTTTAACATGGAATTCAACAAGCACATCATGAATTCAACGTCGACACAAAGAAGATAGCATCGTGCCCGAATCCCTTCCACCGAGATGCATGCACCATTATGAAACCCAACTTGGCACTAGTTGATTGTGACAGACTTAATATAATTGTATTATTCTTAGGTTAACTTTGAAAGTACTCATTTACTAGTTTTAATTGTTTAGGATAACAACTTGCAAATCGGGAAAAGTTCATGATATTTTGTTGCAAATTAGCCTCGGATATTTATTCTAAGAGTTTATATTACAATTTAATATTCTTACTTAATGTAAACATGACAAAAACTAGTTCTCTTACAGTGTGATTTCAAATGCACATGGGGGATGTGAACTCACAATTACAATCACGACTACAAGCATTCTTCAAATTACTAGTGATTGTGATTTTCAAATTGCAGCACACTACATTTGTGAAATCCAGTTTGACTAACCCCACTAGATGAATGAATGTCGATTGTGTAAACGCTAGTCAAACACTTAAATGTGGTCATGGATCCTCCCAATAGTATCCCATATGGAGGTATAACACACACAAAAAATCATACTATTGGCAATTAAACATAAAAATTCTATTGTTGTATAGTTTGAGTATGACCCCTAATCATTACTAAATATATCACTAAACACTGCCAAAATGTCCACAGACCAACACTTATGTGGGAGAGAATGCAGGTGAAAGGGTGTGATAACTTACTACTCTTACATTAAACACGTAAATGAAGACTACCGGAAAACACACGAATATTCAAATAATAAGATATTGAACTAGGCAGCTCCTCCTTATAGCGTATACAGCAGAAGACTGCTACTAATGAAATTGTATGATGTTTCCAAATAGCTAGTTAATTTAGCACTAATCAGATTCTTTAAAGTTTTGTGACCTTACTGGATCCTTGAATTGTCTGTTTACTTGTTCAATGATATCCTTCATACCCTCAAGTTTACCGAGCATTGCGGCCTCACTGAACTCATCACCAAGACCAAAAACGAGTTGCCTGTCATAAACACAGATAAAACCTTACTTGCTGGCATACAAAAATGGTTTGACATTCCATACAATCAAAATAGAAGATTAAGTGGCAAATGACAATTTTCATGTATAGGAGACATCAAGTTATTTGACTTCAAATGATACTATGGTGATACATGCCAATGTAGAAATGTTGAGTTTAAGAAATTGCCAGCAAAAGCAGAAAGCACAATGAAACATTTATATTGGGGTAATGACTATCAGCATTATTGTGGTCTAAAAGTATACAAAAACTGATTTAATATGATGCAATGGGCATGTTTTACAGTACTAACAACGTTCCTTCATCAAACAATCTTAAGACAGTCTCAATGAGGAAAGAAAAGGGCACAGGAACAGTATCTTAAAGTTTTCTACATCTCTGCTCTTTGTGGTCAATTCTAGTACTGGCCGTGTTATGTTGGGATTCAGGAACCATGACATATGGAGCTTTCAGATTCATGTATGTTCAGAATAACAACTTCGTTACTAGTTGAAGTCTCTCCTATCATTAACCAAAAGCAGCAACACGCTACATTGTCATAATGATTTATCTGCACAATGCAATCACCAACTTCATTGAGTTCACTCCAACTTTCTAGTCTCACGCCCACATATCGCGTGTGTGGAACTGAAATTTACAAGCTAGCCTATCAATTGGGGATTTACACTTCAATTATGCTCCAGAATGTACTTTAATTGATAGTGGAAACCCGGACAAATCAATTGGGGATCAAATGAATTCTTAAGAAATTTCTTAGGAATGCAATACGTTTATATGTGCGAGTGTTCCTCAAAAAATGTTCCACATCCTAGATAAACGTACTGCATTCCTAAGAAACCCGGACCCCCAAACCATATTCCCGTTTTCATTCGACGTTCCAGGCAACCACTGGTTAGCTAGTTCAATTTTATTAGAAGGCTTAAATTTATTAGAACATGTTTTGTGTGATAACTCCATGTATTAAAACAATTTCTTGAACTGTCTTTTGTTTCCATATGAGGATATCAAATATGATCCCTCGTTCCCTTGCTAAAGGGTAGTATAAAATGACATATGCCCTTGCTAAAGGGTAGTATCAAATGGCATATGACAATAATCAAGCAAACCTAATGATCACATTTGATTCTGGAAGGTGTCCGGAGAACATGGACATACAAATAGGTGAAGATTCAGCGTTACCTTCAGGCTTCGCTGTAGTAACATAAGATAATCTGGTGCCCTCTTCATGGCAGATTCGTGTAGATATGTTCTATATATTACATGGATTTTTCTTTTCCAATATCATGATCATCCAGAATGCTGAAGGATGCATCACAAAGATTTGGTATATACTTGTAAGTGTGCTCTATACCACCTATGGGAAAGGGTGGGAAGCCCCCTTGGATTTCGGGTTTCTCTTTGTAAAGTATGGAAGAAAATCTGATTTCTTCTTATAAATTACGGATGTTCCCATCCTGAATCCACTTTATTAATTAAGATTTGTCCACCCTAAAATTGTAAAGAAATATTTTAAAAAAAAGTTAGTTACATTAAGATAATCATGGATATTAATCATGACTCCCACATTTAATTCTTTTACCAAAAAAATCTTGAGTTTCTAAGAAAGCTCCATTTGTAAGTTATATTTTCTTCTAGTCTCCATATCTTATTTCTTATCTACTCACCCTCTTTACATCAATCTCCTAAAAAGGTCACTCCATTGTCTTCATCGGTTTTCTCTAACAAAAAAAAAATCAATGATCTCCTGTAATCTCTTTGTGATTTAACAATTAGGACTCATCAAGCTGCCGTTGTTGTTGTTGCTTATTTCGACGTGGGTGGATCTATCGGCTAGTACATTGTTCTGGACCTTGTAGACTTTATGGCTTGGTTGGACTATAATATTGTTTTGGACCTCTTATTATTTGGATCTTCAAAGAGGATCATTGCGCCTAAGACAAGAGGAAGATCAAGATATATCAAGACTCTTATTAAATGTAAGTCCACTTTCCCTAACTACATAGTTATACTATCGTATTTATACTGTTGTGGTGTATTGATGATTATAATAGAAAATCAAAGAGAACAAAAAAAAAAGGAACTATTCACAGAGACAAAAATAGGAAACCTTAAACGGGTTTCCTGTTTTTGAGTATAATGCAATTTAAAATGAAAATAGAAAATCAAAGAGAACAAGAAAAACGATCAACTTAAAAGCGGTAAAATCTAAAGCATCTATACCTGAAAGAAAAAAACAAAGACTGTTGCATACAAACGATAAATTATGTACAGGTATACAAGTCTATGCAGTACACTAGCAGTTATATGAGTACTATCGTTTGCACTACAATGGACCACCAAAATTAAGGTTCTTCAATTCAATATTTCCTTAAAGCACACATCTTTATAGGATGGTTCAGTGATCAAGACTTTTTAACAAATACTTGCAGGACAAAACTAATACCTGGGAAATTACACCGCCAAATCTATTTCTCAAGCTCATAACTTGTGCTAGACCCTTCTCCAAAGTTGCTGGGAATTGCAGTAACCTTAGCGTGTGGCCGGTTGGAGCTGTATCAAATACTATGACCGAGTAATCCATAGTTTGGACTAATCTGCAGCAAAAGAGGAGTAAAGGTATTATTGCAGGACAGAACCAAGGAAATAACCACAAACATGTCATCATGTGCTAAGTACACATTTGCTTCGAACAACCTATCTGCCTAAAAACAAGTTAAAAAATGGCTAGCATTTAGCTGACAAATAAATTTCAAATTTATGAGAAAACCAATATTTTGGAAATATGCTACTACTAAAAATCTATTACATGTAGGCTCCCCTCCTCCCATAAACTAACTTCAGGGTGCCTATGGAGAGAGGAAGAGGATTGAGTAGCAGCAGAAGTATCAGCTGTGCCTGGTACTGAGAGTCTCTAGGTAGCAACGGCCTATTCCATACCATATTTTGCATCCCCTCCCTCCTTTCCTACATTTTCCGGTCTTCCTCTTCCTTAGTTTCAAGCGTTCAGTCAGGTGAAAACTACTTTCCTTTTGTCTAATAAATCTTCACTCCAGAGACCTAGGTGTAGCTTTGTTGCGGCAGCCTCAACTCAAACTTTAGCCCCAGCTCCTGAAAGCCTCTGGCTGAACCTATCTTAGTTGGCCATTCAAAACCATGATACAAGGATGGACAGATTGTTTAAATAAACAGTTGTTTCACAAACATATAGAAATTAAGTAGCCATTGAAGATGTCATGATACTCTCACATCAATGTTGTAAAACCAAGAGATTGTTGATATAGAGTAGGCTAACAATAATTAGGCTTCCATTCCATATTAAAACATCCACTGTAACATATATGATCAGAACTTAACTCTTATGTGATCCTCCCACATAAACTACGAGAAGTTGATAGCTCAAACTCGGGCATAGTTATTCCATGAGATTCCAGCTAGTACGTGGGAGGGTTGAAGATGTACACATCCTTTAACAAAAACAACAAATACTAGCACAAAATTTTGGGGTTGGCTATTTGAATCCTTTTCTCTTCCATGCAACTCTGGTAGCCAGGTAGGCCATGTCCTCTATAACACATACCATACCTCAATCCAAGTTTGTTTAGGAGATCCTTTGACTAATATCTTATTGTTCCTCCTAACGGGTGTACTATTAGTTTGGCACATGTCCAAACCACCTTAGATGATTTCCACATCTTACCCTCAATTGGCACCACTCCAACATCCAACGAGAAGTAAATATAAATAATTAAATTGGAAGTGTCAAACTGAAACAATACGAAGTTGCTCAGTGATGTTGAAGGGGCAATTGTCCAGTGATAGGTATAAGATTGTGAAGGACATTTCACAAAACATGGCCTGCATGGTCTAAATGAAGCAAAAGAGCAGTCATCTTCTAAGATTGGGTAAAATGTAACTTACTCCCAAAACTTCATAGAAATGTTCCAAAGTGAAGATGCCAAGAGGGGTAGGCACAAATAAAAAAAAAAATGCCATGTTAAATATATGTGAAGATGCTTAAAGCTAAATTAACCTCCAAAGCACTCTTAGGTACCGTTTGGGAAGGGTGGAAAATGGGAGGAAGGAAAAAGTTGAGGGGAAAGTGAGAGGAAAATTTTAAATGATGGTGTTTGGAAAGGGGGAGAGAACATGGGGGAGGAAAATTTGAGAGGAAAATAGGTGGGTCCCCAAAAATTTTCCTCCCAAATGTGGGAGGAATGGAGAGAGATGAGAGGAATTTGAGTGAATTTACCCCACCACCCCTCAAAAAGTTAAAATTAATCATCATTTGAGAATACCAAGGAGGAAATAGTAATTATACCTATATCCATAAACAAATAAAAAATTGTTTTTAAACTTTCCTTCCCCTACTTTTTGTCCATCCAAACAAAGGAGAAAAAATTAACTTTCCTCCATTTTCCTTCCCCTCCATTTTCCTTCCCCTCAAATTTCCTCTCCCTCCCCCCAAATGTTCCCAAACACAGTATTAGTATTGCTGCCTTGGACAAACAGGACGATGAAAATGTGACCATGTCAGGCCATTGACGAAAGCCAAACTATTCAATACAAGAAGCATTTAAGCATATGCTGCAATTAATACAAACTTGTTTGCTAAAAATGGAGATGTTACTTTCTCGACAAATCAACCTGAAACAAGCACTCTTGTAACGAAAGCACTAGCCACTACTGGTTTACTCCTTAAAGAGGATGACCTAGTGTTGCGAGACTCCATAAGGAGAGGTTGTTTTTACTTTTTTAGACTCAAACCAGTATCCTTCATGATGCAAGCACCAAGAAGTACTACCTAATCAAGCAATGTCGTTCTACTGAATCAATAAAAGCCATATATAGATCCTTCTTCTCTCTGAACTTCTCCAGCTATACGAGCTAATACATAATTATCATACAAAACATTTCGGATTCTCATTCCTTTGCTCGTTCTTGTAATGTGTCATATAGATGAATGCAATTCCATATAGCAAATAGTTTTCATCTCAGCTCTTTTGTCTAGACTCTTTATAGCATAGGGAGAACTTGGAGGGTGCTCCTCTGTTGCACGAGCTTAAATTTGACACCAACACATAGGGTTGACATCAGGTCTACAGCCGGTCATAGCCGACCCCATTATAATGGGAGAAGGCTCGGATGACGATGATGGTCACATAGAAAACATCCAAATCCGATATTAAAAAAGAGAGGTCTTTTCTGGAACATCTAATAAAAAAAAGGTGCTCACTTTAGCATTTCCGCGAAGCTCATGGCCTCGTCGACACCAGGGATCGCGTTGGTCAGCTCCGAAATGAAGCCGTCGAGGCCTTCGTCGTCCGTGAGGTCGTCATTCTCGACCTTCGGATCCACCTCCTGCGAGCGAGACCAAAGGTGGGAACTTTCAATCACACGTCGTCGTCATCTAAAAGGGAACAAAAAGAAAAGGAAAAAAAAAAAAAGAGGAAGCGGCAACAACGATTAGGTGTACGTGCCATTGCGAAGAGGTTGGTGAAGCCATTGACGAGGGTGGGGATCCTGGTGAACCTCTGCTGGAAGGCGTCGCTGAGATTGTGGGCGGGGTCGGTGGAGATGAGGAGCACGGAGGGGCGGGCGGAGGCGAGGAGGACGGAGAGGATGGAACTGCACGTCGTCTTCCCGACGCCGCCCTTGCCGCCGACGAACACCCACTTCAGGGTCTCCTGCTCCAGTATGTTCCTCACCGTCCCCTCCATCATCTCTCCTCCTTCAAATCTTTCTGTTTTCTGTTTTAGACTACGGATTTTGTGAATGTTATGTTATGGAGTGGTTTCTTAGGTTTGGATGTACATATTATACCATTTGTAGTACTTTGAGCCTCTCTACTTGATCTGTCTCTATATCTATTGTCACGTATAAGATTGGACAATACAATTTAATGACATAAACTATGGCGTTTTCTTGTCAATTTTTTAATTTTTTGACACGTTGTGAATTTTTTTAATATAAGCTTTTTATATTTTCAAGATTTGCATATAAGTCTATTTTTAATTTGTCAACATCGATATGAGCTCACAATTTCTTCGTACAGACCTCAGATAACATCCGACCGCAGTGTCAAATTGTTCCTGTGTGTATTTTCAACAAGTTTTTTGATACTTTTTCGGAGCGCCACTGCGGGTCCCACGAGTGATGCTCCAAAAAAATATCGTAAAACTCATTGACAAGGTCCTTAGAGAAATAGTTCGACTTGGGAATATTCCAACGTCGTAGGTCTCATGGCAATCTCAGTTCCGCACAGAAAGATGTGAGCATGTAATATTGCAGTCAAACCGAAAATAGAATTATATATAAATCATAAAAATGTAAAGATTTATATGCAAACATTTATGGCATATTCTTTTGCAATCCTTCTTTTTTTTTTTGAAAATTTGAACACCAAGTCTTTTCTATTTTCATAATTTGTATATTTGACTATGGATATGGACTCACATCTTCTCTTGCATACTTTAGATTATGACGATACGTACCTACATAGTTGGATCCGCAACGTCAAACTATCATATGAAGATATTTTCAGTAAATTTTATCACATTATTTTGGAACATCATATGTGGGGTCCGTAGGTGATGTGTCATTTTTTTTTCCGAACGTCATATTTGGGGTCCACATGTGACGTTCTGAAAGAATATCGTTGAAAATACCATCAAAGAGCTAGTTCAACATTGCGAATCCAACGATATATGTCTCGTCGTGATCTAATATCCGCACGAAAATATGTGAGCATGTAAAGTTGCCCTCAAATTAAAAATAGACTGACATTCAAATTATGAAAAATATTAAAAAAAACTTGTGTTCCAAAAATTTACAATATGTTATGGCATTTTTTTTAAACAACACTCAAGGAAAACACCATAGTTCATGAAGTTTTTGTTTTTGTTTTGTTTTTTTTTTTTTTTTTTTTTTTTTTTTTGTTTTTTTTTTTTTGCGCAATAAACTACGGCGACTTGTTGATCATGTTTTTAGAATTTTGGCAAACTTGTTGCTCTCCGTCGAATTTCTCTACCAATCAACACCTAACTGATAACATTATGTCAATTAAGAAACCATTAATTTTGATCAAAGAAAAATACATCAATCTCCTTGACAAATAATACACAATATCTCGATAAAAATACATAAGATGTTACATGACCGACCAGGCTGCTACTAACAACCCCCACTCTTAGTACTGGGTTCATCCTTCAGTACCGAACAAGTAGGTCCACAAAGCCGATCGACGTCAACATCTAGCTCCGCTGCAGCGGAGCGCACCGGCATCCTTCGTCAGCCGCGGTACTTCGTCCGGCCTACCAACAGGGAACCTCCCTTGCAGCCTGTAGCGCGGCCCGCCGGCCCTCCTGCCCACCTGCCTGAAGAATGCCCCGTTGACGAAGGCGTCGTTCACCGACTGCAGATTCCACGACGTCCCCCTCCCCGGCCCAGACTCTTTCCAGATCACCTATACCACATGTCACATTTTTCATATATTAGTACAATATATATAAAGCTCGAGACTGTTAGGTTGTGAGTGATCCATATGTAAACATAGTATCTATTTACATACGGTCGAATGACCCCTTCTCATAATAAGAATATATAACCCTATTCCGGTCTGGTCCGAGATGGAATGAACTTATAGTCATGAAATCGACTCGATTCCATCATTATAAGTTCATAACCCAGCTCATTTCCATTTTGGACGGAACAAATCCACTAATTCTTTTATTCCAGTTAGTAAGAGGGATATTGAACTATTACTTACAGCTTTGTTGCTGGATTTGGGAGCAATGAAGAGGTTGGCCTCACTTGTGACAGAGGGGCTCATGCTGCCACCAATCGCGTAGTCCTTCCACCCATCGTACAAGTTGTTGGCCACATGAGCGTAGCCGTGCCTGATCCTCGGCATGCGCTGGTTGCAGTTGGGCCCGAACCGGTTGAAGACGACCGTGACCCTCATGCCGCGGTCCCTGACGAACCCGTCGTCGTGGCCGAGGAGCATGACCTTGTCGTGGTCCCTGAACCAGTTGTTGGACACCGTTATCCACGTCGACCCGCGTGTCACGTCCAGCAGGCCGTCCTGTCCTTGGTAGAGGGTGTTGTGGTCGAGCCATATTCTCGTAGACGAGACGATGCGGATGGCGTCCCCGTCCGCGCTGCCGAGGTTGCTGACCTTGCCTCCCGGACCAACCACCGGACCGGCCTGCATTGCATGGTTGTGATGGAACTGGAGCCCGTGGATGATTACATGCTTGGCCTGATCACAGTTGCATGAAAATGTTACAAATTTGTCCAATAAAAAAGTAACTGCTGAGATTATTTTGGAACATGCATCCTATATCATATACAAGAACAAGTTAATGTATACATGCATCAAAATAGTGAAAAAAATTTAAAATATTTTACTTAGTGACAGATTAGCGACGAAAATTGAAAAAAAAATTCATTGTTAAGTTTGTATTGATACACAAATAGTATCAGAAACCATCGCTAACTTAGTAGCTGACTTATCGACAGCTATATTAGTTGTCAGTCAGTCGCTGAAATTTTGTCACTATTTCCGTCGTTGATTGGTCGTTCGAACGACAGAAAATAAACGACAAAAATTTACTTAATCGTTGATCCGTTGTTAAGAGCATCCACAGTGGGAACACTCCAAATCATACTCCAAACCATACTCTAAATCATACTTCAAACTACTTTTGGAGTGTCCATTTGATATTGACACACAATGGTACACTCCAAATTAACTTATTTTCTCTCCCCTTTTCCCTCCTTTTTCTTTCCTGGTAAGTTTTCCCTCCCTATTTTGCCTCCTTTTCTTTCCTGGTAAGTTTTTTCCTCCCTATTTTCCCTCCTTATTTTTGTTCCCTTTTTTCCCCTAACATGAAAGAATTAATTCTCTTCCAGGAAGCAAATAAACAACAAACTTAACAGAAAGAAGAAAGAGTTTATAAAATTAATTCTCTTCCAGGAAGCTGATCGGCAAAGAATGAACCTGAGAAGTGTTTCACTCCAAACAGGTAATTAAAAAAATAATTCTTATATAGCTTGTAGTAGAAAGTATTTTCTTATTCTCAACACCTTATATCTTGCATTTGCATTTCCTGATGAACGGATTTCCCACTTGCATGTGTCCGACCTATTAATACTGAAGTTCATTATGTTCATAATATTGGTTATTTACAATAACCAACAGTCACGAACAGGGCTTGACAAACTATTAATATGAATGTACAAAAAAATCCTCACAACTCTTTTTGTTCATTTTTTTTTTTCTTTTTCCCTTGCCTAATTTTTATACTTCATATTATAGTTAAATTTGTTTTTGATGCATAATTTTTACGCTTAACAAATATTTCGGTTTGGCCTTTTGAAATGCGATACATGGAAAAATATGCCGCCCTTCAACAAAAGGAAATGGAAGATATTTTTATGCTTGGAACATGTCTTGGAAGAATTAGAAGAGGCCGAGCAACCCAGAGTCAATAGGCGTACGTTCATAAATCGTGATCGTGCAAAAGCACACGACGACCTTATTAAAAAGTATTTTACGGTGGATGCTATTTTTACACCACGCATGTTTCGGCGTCGGTTTAGAATGCGAAGGGAGTTGTTCCACCGAATTCGTGTCGACTTAGAAGAAACTCAACTGTGGATGCTCGATTCCATGATCGGCCAACCGAAAAAATCTTTCGGGTTGGAGAAATTCGAGCGGCTCGAGATCGATTCGATGTCGATGTCTTCAGCAAGAGGAGGAGATAAATACATGAAGAGAAGAAGAAGAAGCAAAAGATGTAGCACAGCCTTGGAGAGGAGGCGGCCTTCAGCGAGATCCGGCCGGTCTGCAGCGAGATCCGATCTTCAGTGTGTAGCATATGAAGAAAAAAAAAATTGGATTAAAGAAAGAAGGGGAAAAGGAAAAAAGAAAGATGGAGAGGGTTTGGATCTTAATGGAAAAAGGAAAGAGAGAAGGGGAAAAAGGAACGGAAGAAGTCTGTTCCCGAAAAAAATTCGGAGAGGAAGAGAAAAAAGAGGAGCGCGGTTGTTTTTTGTGGGCCCAGGAAGTACTATAGCAGAGCTAGAAGACTCTCCAAATTTGGAGTGTCTCTTGGCTTGCTATCATTTTTCAAGTGGGACCAAGTGTCCACTGCATCCTTCAAGTGCTACAAAATTTGGCTAAAGCCAAAATATAGCACTTGAAAGGACTCCCACTGTGAATGCTCTAATACTGTTTAAAAAATAACTATTTAGCAACGAAATGTTTTGTCACTATTTGCTGTAGTGCATATTATACGTACATGATAGATTAAGAAGCCGGCTCCATTAGCAATGTGGACGTCGGCGCCGCGGCCATCGATAGCCGTATAGCTGCTAATAAGAAGAGGCTTCTCCACTTGATCTGCATGTCCCTCTGGAAAGTGATCCAAACCTTGCCGCGGATCATAGTCGCTCCGTACCTCAGCGTTCCCTGTTGCGGACGCAAAGGGTCGTCCGTCGGGTCGGTAACGGCGTAGTACCTAACGTCTCGCCCCTGGTTCCGCCTCATCTTCCCTGCGAAACCGACAGAGCACGAGGCGAGCCGCTGCCTGTTGGCAGCCCAGTTGGGCCTCCGGCGCCAGCACCGGTCGATCACGTTCATGCCGTCGACATCGGCGAGGAGGAAGAGGAAGGCTATGGATAGCTTAAGGAGAGTTGTGGAGGCCATTGTTTGATGCTTTAATGTCAAGTTCTGGGAGGGGTATAAGTAGAGGAGGGGGGAAGCATTAAGTGTTTGTTTCAGGTCCATTAAGTTGGTGTTGTTACATAGGACCATATGAGGGTGGGGCTTGTGAGGTTGTGGTGAAGTGCTTGGTTGAGAATAAGTTTTGTTGCACCTTTCAAAACTAGAATTTCCATATTTAGTCTGCTAGAACTGATATTTGTTTCTAAATTTCCGATATTTTAGGCGGTTCAGTCCACAATACATATGTATATGCGTTTCTCAGTAACAATTAAAAGTGTATATATTACATTACAGATTCAAGAAAGAACATCAGGAGGAGTTTCACAATGTGATCAGTAACAACTCTCTCTCTCCTAAAAGAAACATACACCACAAAACACAAGACTAATTAAGAGGAAAATACTTAACATTCTTCTGGCTACTTCCGTTACAAAGCAAGGGACATACATACATACATACATACATATGGTATGTATATCGCCTGGGTATATATACGTGTACCCCTGGCCTCTTGACCGTATATTAGTTCTGTTCCTCTAAACTCAGACAGGATCAATGCCTTCATAATGTTCCAACTTCGACGGAGTCATGGCCATTTCGACTACAATGGGAGAGAGAAGCCACACAAATAACTCGAATCTACTCCCGACTCACGGGCTACTGCAACTCGACCGTTCTAGCCACCTACAACAGAGAGGAAGAAGGAACTTCATCAGTGTCATGGCTCGCATGGTGAAACATATAAAGCTGTAAGCTAGATGAAAAAACATAGAGCTGCAATGTTCTACTAAAACGAGTTTCCGGTTTCCTTGTCCAGCACCTGTAGCTCATGTGGAAAGCAGCACGGACACTAGGTGGAGTCAGCAGGGTTCGAGCCCCCAACCGTAAGGATATGTAGGTGTGTGTGGGTTTGTAATCAAAAAACAAAAGAAACGGTTTCCTTTTACCTTCAAATTTCAAATGCTTGTGTCAACCCTATATTTTTTCCTCTCATGATACCTACAATTAGCAATCTACAGTTGGGGAGAGCAAGGGTGCACTGCGTCCGGCACACATCCCCACGCAATCTACAGTTGGGGGAGCAAGGGTGCACTGCGTCCGACACACCCAATAATTTCTCCAACGCAGAAAGCTTTTTCCTAGAAGGTATCTTGAAGAGAAGTCAGAGGCTTCGTCTGTAGTACCAATATTTGGTAGTTTGCCTGCAATTCACATTACTTCTGCAAAAAAAAAAAAAAAAAAAAAAAAAAAAAAAGTAAAGACGGTGTAGCATTTAAATTTCGAACAGCCTTTTATACTCTGCTACAGAAACCAACATCTGCAATGATATTGGGAATAATTAGAGTTGCCTTGGCAAGAACTAAGCAACTAGTTTGGACTATGTTTTGAGTATAACTCCAGTAATTCCCTTTTGGCAGCATAAAGAAACAGAAGTTCTTATCACCACCAGATCCATCTCTATTAATATTAACGGGTGATTGGATGACTCTCTAGTAGAGCCTTCGGAAAGTTGTTAAACTTTAGGATACCTCTTGTTACAAGGTTCTGCCCGTTCACAAAGAAGAGATGAGGCTGAAGTTGGTTCATTCAATCAATAAACTTCGAAAACTCTTCGAGCTGGGAATTATTCAAGATCTGCTACTCCTCTAAAACACCAAGAATTAATGCAGATTAGTCCCCACATTCCACTTTATTATTCAGTTTGAATCTCAGAATAAATTTCATTTGTATATTTCCTTTCATGTTATTTAGATATAGCTCGCATATATATGCCTATCTCATCATTGTGTCATAATTCTTATTGTTGGCTCATATGTTGGTATTTTTGCCTTTGGACTAGAAAAGATTGTCCCACATCGGCTACACCAAATGGTGAGTATCTCATATATAATGCATTGCTTGTGTTGAGGTGTGCACATGAGGTATAGTGGGGCACAAGTTTGTGCCATGTAGGAGTATTTTTCTAGAAGAAAAAAGGATTAAATCCAACAAGGATGCAAGTTGATTTTTGTTGTGCGGACTCGGACTCGGACACGGACTCCAGGATGTCTCGTGCATGCACGGGAGTGTTCGGGGGGTAGGCGTGGACTGGCACACTTCTATGCTGATTGTGGGATGATCTAAAATATCAAACTCTATTTTGGAGTATTGGTATTTTAGTCCCACATCGGATAGGAGAAGAGGTGAAGTCTCGACCTCTATAAATAGAGCCCCTTGGCCTCCTTTGAAAGATGCACCAAGAAGAGAGTTAAGGGAGTCTGTAAAGTCCAGGAAGCCCGTTCAAGTCTCAAATATTGACTTACGAGCGTTCCAGAAGTTCTTCGTGAACTTGCTGGTTCCTGGAAGCTGTTCGTGCTCGTGTGGGACGAATAAAGCTTTGAGCAACGGTGGTTCATTCACCCAGCATCTCATTCTCGCCTGTCATGCTACTGTTGCCTTTTACAGTAACTTCTTTTTAGAAGCTCTACTGCCGATAGTCGCTTGCACAAAGTCTCTTTAGATTTTTTGAAGCTCTACTGCCGATAGTCGCTTGCACAAAGTCTCTTTAGATTTTTTGTGTATTACGTAGAATCTTTTTAGATCCTCGTAATTCAGAATCCTCCAGGATCTCTGTTGCACATCTTCTTTAAGGTGTTGCATTTGAAACGTTGTCTTTACAATTGTTTCAGTTTCAGAATTTTTCATCGAAAATTGTGCCTCGGCACTAACATCATATCCCTGTAAAGATCATAAACAGGAACCCATATCCAATAGCGATACTTCAACCATCCATGTTTTTCAACTTGATACCATAAACTTTTTTACTCAACAACTTGTTATCCTGAATTTTTTTTCTTCCAAAATACCCCTCCCTTTCTCTCCCTCGCCCCCCCCCCCCCCCCCCCTCTCCGACTGTCCCCTTGCCCAACCCCTCTGGCCGCCCTTCTCCCATGCCCCCCTTCCACCCGCCGCCCCCCTCCTCCCGTCGCGGGCTCCACCGTCATCACTGTTGCCGGAGAGAGGGGCGCGCGGAAGGGGCAGCCGCAGGTGGGCTCGGGAGTTGGGGGGTGTGGAGGGGGGTGGGAGGGTAGGGGGGCAGGAGTAGTTTTGGAAAAAAAAAATTTAGGGTATAGAGTTGAAAATATTTAATAGTTGATGGTAACAAGTTGTTAAGTAGAAGAAGTTTAGAGTATCAAGTCGAAAAACATAAATAGTCGAGGGTATCAAGTTGCAAATAAGCATATCAAATAAATGATGGGTTTTGATTGAAATTTTACACAAACAATAAAATTGTGGAGGCATGTCTAAAGAGACAATTTAAGGGACCTGTATCTTTGAAACACATTTTTTTTCCTTCTCTTATAATTATACCAATTTCCAGCAATGAGTCCTATTTAATTAGGATTTGATGATTTCTGGCATTGTAACCCAAAAAGAAAATTCCACCTTTGGCTAAGCAAAGTCCATAGGAAATGACAGGAAAGGAAAAACAATATCAAAGAGAGAGAAAATTTGGCAAATAATTTGGTGACATTTTCAGGAATTTTCTAAATAAACCTTTTATATGCATTTAAATTTATTGCTCAGCTAGAATCAGTTTCCGTAGCTACATGTGACAGGCCCGGACTTGATATGAGTCCCATGAGACGGGTGCATCGGGCCCAAAATTTTAGAGGACACCAAATTTATTTTTTGGAGCTGCTACGTTGCCCGCGGTTTGTAACCGCGGGCGTGACCGCCGGCCAACGTGGCGGCCGGCCATTGGCCCCCTGGTCCGGGTGGGACCCGGAGATAGCAGGGGGGCCAATGGCCGGCCGTCACGTCGGCGGTCACGCCCGCGGTTACAAACGCGGGCAAAATATCATTTTCGTTTATCTTTATACTATTTAATGTATATAAACCAAAAAAGTTCGGCAGACTCTTTTTAATTATTTTAGTCGCGTAATAAGATTTTTGTTTATAAGATATCTAAACATCATATACTAGAACAAGAACAACAAGAGACAAGTCCGTTAGTCAGATTAAAGAAAAAAATGATTGAAAAAGTTAAATATGCAAAAAAACGAGTAATATTTGAGTGACTATGTGATGCCTTTGAGGAAGCGTTTGATGCTCATCAGTTTAACTTTTTTTGGTTTAGACGATCTTCATTTTTATTAATATTTCATTATGACATACATTATTTTGGAAAATATACTTTTTATCGTCTTATTTCTTGAATTTTGTGTTGATAATATGAAAATATATATATGAACATTATTCGCCTCATGTCTCCGGCACTGTACAGGTCCCTTATATTTCTCATACTAGTGGATAACCGTGCCATAATGGCACGGACACGAACCCGACCTTGTTGACGTAGGCGTGCAGGAACCGGACTAGCGCCAGGGAGTTTCGGATGGAGACGCGGCCTCCGAATCCGGCCTTCTCGACGTAGGCGTGCAGGCACCGAGCCAGCGCCAGGGACCCGAGCCCGGCGGAGGGCGGACACGGCAAAGACCACGGTGGCGGTGTTCGGGCGGCATGGGGCCTCATGGAGGCGAAGACGCGCAGGGCCGTCGCGGGGCCGTGAGGGTGGCGAGGCCTGAGACGGCGGCGGTCCAGGAGACGACGTTCCTGTGCGGCATTCCGTCGAACACCCGCAGGACGTGGTCGGCGGAGCCGCGTCTGGAGTAGGCGGTGAGCAGGACGGTCTGCACGAAGGGGTCGGACCGGAATCGAGGAGGAGGGCGTGTGCGTGGAGCGACCTGGTCGCGGCGGCGACGATGGTGGTGTTGAGCAAGGAAGAGAAGGTGTGGGAGTCGGGAGGGACGCGGCGGCGGAGCATTTGGGAGTAGATGGAGAGTGGGTCGGCGGAAATGGCGATGGCGGTGTTGAAGGAGAAGGGGTTAGGGTTGGTCATGACGGAGAAGAGGGAGGCGGCGAAGGAAGGGTGGGTGTCGGCGGCGCGGTGGAGGAGGCTGCTTGCGACGAAGGTGTTGCAGAAGAGGCCAGCGACGACGGCTTGGGCGAGGATGGAGCGAAGGCGGCGGAGGGAGGGGCGGTGCAAGAGAAGCTGGAGGCGGGGGTGCCGTTGGAACAATTGGTTGCTCTGCACCCAACATGGGACCTCCTCCTCTCTTATAGAGAGAGGAGCAATTTAGTTCTTTCATCATCGTTGAACCAAAGCACATGGGTCGGACCAAAAACTCATTGTGCTTTATATTATAGACTAGTGGATAACCCGTGCCATAATGGCACGGACACGAATCCGGCTTTCTCGACGTAGGCGTGCAGGCACCGGGCCAGCGCCAAGGAGTTCCGGACGGAGACGCGGCCTCCGAATCCGGCCTTCTCGACGTAGGCGTGCAGGCACCGAGCCAACGCCAGGGACCCGAGCCTGGCGGAGGCGGACACGGCAAAGACCATGGTGGCGGCGTTCGGGCGGCGTGGGGCCTCATGGAGGCGAAGCCGCGCAGGGCTGTCGCGGGACGTCCGAGGGCGGCGAGGCCCGAGACGGCGGCGGTCCAGGAGACGACGTCCCTGTGCGGCATTCCGTCGAACACCCGCAGGACGTGGTCGGCGGAGCCGCGTCGGGGGTAGGCTGTGAGCAGGACGGTCTGCACGAAGGGGTCGGGCCGGAATCCGAGGAGGAGGGCGTGTGCATGGAGCGACCTGGTGGCGGCGGCGGCGGTGGTGGTGTTGAGCAAGGAAGAGAAGGTGTGGGAGTCGGGAGGGACGGCGGCGGAGCATTTGGGAGTAGATGGAGAGTGGGTCGACGGAGATGGCGATGGCGGTGTTGAAGGAGAAGGGGTTGGGGTTGGTTATGGCGGAGAAGAGGGAGGCGGCGAAGGAAGGGTCGGCGTCCGCGGCCCGGTGGAGGAGGCTGCTTGCGACGAAGGCGTTGCGGAAGAGGTCGGCGACGACGGCGTGGACGAGGATGGAGCGGAGGCGGCGGAGGGAGGGGCGGTGCAAGAGGAGCTGGAGACGGGGGTACAGTTGGAACAACCGGTTGCTCCGCACCCAACATGGGACCTCCCCTCTCTTATAGAGAGGGACAATTTAGTCCTTTCATCATCGTTGAATCAAAGCACATGGGTCGGACAAAAAACCCACCGTGCTTTATATTATAGATTTCGGCAAAGGCCCCAAAATGTTAGATTCTGGTGGTGGGACGTGTACAGAAACATAAGATTTCAGGAGTCCTCCATAAAAAACCCTTCTCATAAGATTGAAAGACTCGAGCTTTTTGCTACATATATGCATAAAGAACCTTTCTTTTCTTCTATAGCAATGAACTTTCTCTACTTACGACTTACGACGTAGTCGATCCCCGAGAAAGCTGACTGCTCTCCTCGCCGATCAAAACGGCGGCATTGACGCTCCGTCCGCCAACGCTGCCGGCCCGGACCTCCACACCCGCGATCCGGCTCGATCCCGGCCGGTAGAACGAAGCTCCGGCGAGAACCACGGTCCTCGAGGGGAATCCCAGCTCTCGATGGGCTCTGGAGAAGGTCATTTTCATCGAGAGGGAGCTTTGGAAGTGGAGTGAGAAACAATGAAGAAGAATAATGCTTAGGCGAGTAAAACTTTGATACCAAGAGGTATCAAAGTTTGATATGTGTATGACAAGGTCCTCTCAATATTTATGTATATATATATATTTAACATTTTACGAAGAAGAGGGGACCCACATGTCATACTCAGGGGTATCAAAACTTTGATACCCCTTCCATATCAAAGTTTTTTTTTCTACTTAGGCGGTGGGGGTTTGCTTTGTTAACTATATTGGGCTTCCACTGATAATGCCGACGTTAAGAAATGTATTTTTTTTTAGTGGCCGGCAACAAGATTTTATGCAGGCTTTATTGTATATATTTTGGATTCACTGTTTTAGATGTCCGTCCTTGCTTATCCAACCTTATATTAATATATATATATATATATATATATATATATATATATATTTTTGGAAGAATGTAATTATTCCATAATTGTTTCCATTGTGAATCGATTTATTATCCACTCGGACTTATGTCTCAACACTAACCACTTGAGCTTCAGGGTGTGATCTGGACCGGGTTCGCCCGAAACTGTCCGAGCCCGCAGGAGGCCCGGCCCGATTCAGCCCGCTCGAAGCCCGGCCAGAGCCCGCCCAATAGCATACCCGGTCCGGGCTGGGTTCACCCGCCCGAGCCCAAGCCCGGCCCGGCCCGGACCGGTTAATTTTTTTTTTTAAATAATGCAACGTTCGGCCCGGTTCAGCCCGGCCCGGTCAGGCCGCCCAGGCCCGGTCCGGCCGGCTGAACCGAATTTTTTTTTTAATAATTGTTCCCCTTTTACCAAACATCCCCATTTTTTGACCGTTTTATGATCGTTATAGGGGGTATTTTGGTCTTTTTGACCAAAATGACCAAAAAAATCCATTACAACAACTATATTTTGAGCGTATGGGGGTAATTTGGCTTCCAAAATATTCTATAATTGGCCATGAAACTCTCATTTCAAACACAAACAATTCATCCTTCTCACAAAAAAAAAATCCTCCTCCTTAAGAAGAATTCAAGAAAGTTGTGCTCTAAGTTCCGGCGATCTACGACTTCCCGATCAAGCAATTTCGGCGATCTACGACTTCCTCTTTCTAATTGATTTTTTATTTACATTTTCGAAATAGTTTTTCTTCCTCCATCTCTAGTTTTTTGCAAAAAAAAACTCATTTCTTATTTTTTTTTTTCGGTATCCTCCTCCATCTTTATAATCCTTTATATATTTTGATTTGTCTTTTTAAAATGGCCGGACAAGGTTCAAACCAAGGCAATGATGCTTTTGAAATTTACAATTCTTTTTTGAGGAAAATCTTATTCCTGAGGATTTAGTTGGTTCCCCTCCTGAAGTTGGTACCAATGTACCAAATGTTGTAAAGAGAAAACAAAAGCCAAAGTTTGGTAATTTTTTATTCTTCTTAATGAAACTAAACCTGATGGCTCATTGTTTTAGATCTAAAAGGTGAAGCAGTTCCGTACGGGGCCCAATGCAAGAAATGTTTCCATACAAATGGAAGAGGGGAGGTGGCACGGGCACACTCTCAAGACACTACGATACTTGCTACGGTCCAAGCTCAATTCCGGCGACCCAAACTCAAATCAGTTTTTGGAGGCACTGCGGCTTCTTCGGTGGGTACGTTTTCCTATTCAGCTATCCGTCATAAAACTGAATTTACTAAATATATTATTGTTGATGAACTTCCATTTACTTCGGATGAAAGTGAATCTTTATATGGTTATGCTACAATTGCTTTAATCCATTGTTTAATAAAGTTACTAGAGGCGCTGCTAGAAAAGAGGCTATTAGACTCTTTAAAGAAATGAGACTTGCTTTAAAGAAACGTTTTCGCATGCTAATAAATTAGCTATTACTTCTGATGTGTGGACAAGTAAACAAAACTATGCTTATATTTGTATCACGGCACACTAATAATTCATTGTGGATGTTGCAAAAGCGCATCGTATGTTTAAGAACTTTAGAATTTTCACACACGGGCTCCGCAATTGCCACTTGTATTTCAAAACACTTTCGTGACTTTGATATTCACAACAAATTTAATCTGTATTTTGATAATGCTAGTAATAATACTGCTGCTATAAATTCATTGTCTTTACTATTTCAACCTATTTTGGAAGGTAGATTATTGCATATTAGG
>JANAVB010005841.1:0-44004 GCA_029216955.1 Iris pallida
TACGAGAAAACATGGTATGAAAAGAACCTGAAAGTAAAGAACCTGAGAGTACGAGAATGTAAAGTACAGGAATATAAACCTGAACCTGAAGTACCAGAACCTGTCATGTGCACAATGTTTTGAAATACAACTAGCATATGTGACCGGCTGGGGGTAAGCACAGGAATAAGCACAGAAGCACATAAATAATGGTACGGCTTAGGACCCGCGTGTACAGTGCGAGGCCTAAGTTATTCACATGAATTTGTTATCTTGGGTTTGGTCACATAGCTAGTGTATTTTTCCTCCCCGACCACAAGTAAGTACAAGACATAAAAGTACAAGGGTACCAGATATTGTGTCTCAATATGTCACAAGAAAACACAGGATATGACTGTAAATGAACATAAACCATAGAATATACTTGCTTTGCTCCGGGTGATCAAGGGTAGGAAATAGATTTGTAAGTCCTCCTGAGAATGGGTGGAATTCGGTTAAGTTCTAAACAATATCAACTAACTACTCTCTTCTCATAACCAAAACTAATTAGGAATTATTATATTAGTATACTAGTCTATCACATTTCTAACTGATAGAGAACAATTATCTAATTACCACTTTATAATATATACATGCTTGCTTATTACTCAATTAATTTAACTAGCTGAACATTATACATCACTAACTATTAAAGTAGAGTAAATAATCAAAATAAGATATGCCTTACAAAATTTTGTTTTATATAGATAAAATTTCCAATAGACAATATCTATAACTATTGTAAAACTATTTATAATAGAAACAATTTTTAGCAATAATCTCATTTAAAGAAGGTAGAAGTATTCGCAATAGAATGGTAATAAAACCTCTAAAGCAAAACAAAGAAATTCATGACAAACAAAACCGCAATACCCTTTTTAATACATTGGCCCATTTAAACTGTTTTCAGCCCAACCTCTGGTCTTCTGAACCTAGCCCGACCATCCAATAACCTTGTTCCAATTCTTCTGACCTTAAATTGTCAGTAGAAACTAACTTGTAAATTAAATTATCAAGCATAACACTCCAACTCAAAAAGCCCTAGTCAAATACAATCCCCACGTCCAAAACTCATGTAGCCCATAGTCTATAATAGATAGACTCAACTCAAAACTCATTCAAGTACCCCCAACCTTTAAAAATAGGATTGTACAAAGCCATCTTCATAACCTTACTCGAGCTCAGCAACACACATTCCAATTTAATATGGTAGCCATAACCCACACCAATCGTTCGTTACAATAATAGTTTAGAAAATTATATAGAATCAAATCTATAACCAAAATTTAGCATTAGCCCAGCTATACCAATTAGCCAAACAAAACCGAAAGCTTAATAGTCATTAAAAGTTAAATTTCGGAAGAACATTCAAATTGAAGACCCCGCCAACTCTTAGACCTCGACCCAGGTACAGAGAGTCTCCAGTCCGACCTCAAACAGCAATCAACGCCGGAGTGATCAACGCCTAAACACACCAATGCTGTGATACGAACAACCCGGACTGGACACACACACAACTTCCCTGATAAATCAAAATAGAACTTATACAAATCAAATGTCAAAATAGCAGTTATACAACTCTGAAAATCGATCAGTTGCATAACATCTGATACAAAGCCTATAACATATAAAGACTTGACCATAAACAGAGCTTCTAAGCAGTTCAAAACGACGCCTCCTGCAACCTCCAACCAAACAAACACGACGCTCCTAAACTTAGTCCAGACCAACTGCACATTCGTGCCAAAAACTATACTCAAGTCCCAGTCCCGATCAAGCTTCTTGCATATCATCCCAACACTGGATACAACAAAAGACATGAACTACTATGGACACCACCAACCCGCAAGAACCCTATCCTGCCTAGTCATCGTACTCAATCAAGATACGCAATAATCAATCTCATCGACATTGAGAGGGTTAGATCAATACCTGCATAGTCTGGTACTTATTATATACGCACAGACACATTTCCAAGGGGTCGGACCAGCCTTCTTATGTCCGACTATACTCCAGCGTTCTCTGTTGCATAACATCAAATACAACCCATGCAAGAACAGAGGAAACCATTCTTGGATTGATTCAATATGCGAATTGGCAAGATAAAGAATAGTTCAGAATTCACTAGAATTAAACTCAAACTTACCACTAATCCTGATATCACCCTCTCGAAATCTCCCCAACCTCAGAGAATTACTCGCCCCCGAGTGTCGTCTTCAACTATCATGCGATCGATGAAGAGGAGATCTGAACGATCGTTCTTGATCGGGTTGGAGGAACTCACCAACTATTCTTGATCCGATCCTTCATAGAGCTCGAAGGAGCCAAGCTTCCTAGGGAGATGAAGAGTTGGTCAGAAGAATTTTACCACAATGCCGATCAATCGAACGTTAACTCCGATCGAGAATCAACCAGAAAAGAAAACCGATCATCAAAGATTCTTGGACAACACAGTTATGAACGAAACCGAACACTAATCACCAAGAACACCAAAGCAACAATTCTTTTAAACCGAGACAACTTGAATTAAGCCTCACCTCGATCACTGTCTGATAGAACAACGTCGTGATCTTCGCGGAAAACTCATGGCGAAGAAAGAAGCTGTCGCCGGAGAAGAGAACGATCATGTGCGCTGAGCTTCATCTCAAGGTCCATCGGAGAAGTGGAAGTGGTCGGAGATGATGATCCTCACAGTTGCCGGAGAAGACGATCTTGCCGCCGTCGCCTATCTACGGTGAAGAGGTCATCGACTAGTCGCCGCTGCTGGGAAGAAGAGCCTCGCCATGGCTGGTTCCCTAAACTAGGGTTAGGGTTCAAATTTTGGAGGAGAAAATAAAGGAGAGGGGGAGAGTGTGAGAAAAGCTTTGGCTAAGAGAAAAAATGAAAAGAGAAATGTTCATTCTTCTCTCCTCTCTCTGTTTAAATAGATAGGGTAGGAATGGATGGAAATTTACACTAAGAAACCAAACAATTGAGTTATTACAAAATAGGGATAAAAGTTAATTAGAACAGGTTGTTACAAAGTTGTTGGAATCTTGGAGAGCACTCCAAAAATTAGTCGCTAAAGCATTCTCCTCAATTCTAAATCTCTTAAAAATATTCATAAGCAAATAATTCTTCCATAAAATTAAAGAGACTAGTCAACAAATTATTAATCCCCAAAATAATCTGAAATTACTATTTCTAAGATTTTAAAACACGCGAAAGATACCAAAATTTAATAATTCCAGAAATGTGGGGTGACAGTTGACCCCGAGAAAGTCAAAGCCAATCAAGAGATGCGTCCTCCACGCAACCTAAAAGAGCTACGAAGATTCCATGGACGGCTTGCGTACATCAGGAGATTTATCTCAAATCTCTCTGGACGCTGCAGACCGTTCACTCAACTAGTGAAGAAAGATGTATCTTTCGTTTGGATTGATAAATGCCAGCAAGCATTTGAAGACATAAAGTGATATCTGATAAACCGTCCAGTCTTGGTTCCTCCAATCACCAGAATATCCTTTCTAATGTATGTTCGAGCCATGGATCATTCCTTGGGTGCTCTCTTAGCCCAGAAGAACAAGGAAGGTCATGAGCAAGCAATTTACTATCTCAGTCGTACAATGATAGGTGCTGAACATCGATACAACCCAATAGAAAAAGAATGTTTAGCCTTGATGTTCGTTTTCCAAAAAATACAACCTTGTATCACAGGCCAAACCATTCATGTCATCTCCAGAGTCAACCCTCTACGAGTCTTGATGAAGAAGCCCAGTACACTCAATTCCAAACTCGCCAAATGGGCCATATTGCTAGCACAATATGATATCGTATATGTCCTACAAACGTTAGTTAAGGGTTAAGCCTTAGCTGACTTCTTGGCTGCTCATCCAATCCCTGAGACTTCTAAATTCTATGACAAAATTCCTGATGAAACACTGAAATCTAATATGACTTTAGAAAGAATCCTTGCTTGGCGTCTATTCTTTGATGGTGCATCCAGAATCAGACCCAAAGACACTATCGTCACTAGAGTTGGAATCGTTTTTGTATCACTAGAGGGACTAGCCATTCAAAAAGCTTATTCTCTGGATGAGTCATGCTCTAACAATGTTGCTGAATACAACGCTCTACTCATCGAACTCCAATTAGCTAAATAATTGGATATCGAGTATCTTGAAGTATATGGAGACTCCAAGCTGATTGTCAATCAGGTTAGAGGCACGTATGAAGTTCGTCATCAAGATCTTATTCCATATCAGGAAGCAGCAGTCAAACTGGCTACATCATTCAAAGGTTTCTTCATTGAACATGTACACCAAGCATGTAATACAGAAGCGGATGCACTTGCTAATCTAGCAGCAGTATTAGTGATTCCTGTGAAAAGACAACAATTGATCGTCATCACTAACAGAAAATTATTCTGCATCGAGAACAATCTGTATCTTGAATCTAGCAATTCAGTCGAGGTTTGCACTACTAGCGAAGACTGGAGAGCTCCTTTCATCGATTTTATGGTGCATGACATCTTATCCAAAGATCCCAAAGAAGCAACGACAATCCATCGGCGATCGCTTCGATTCTATTGTAATCACTCTTCCAAAACACTATACAGACGATCGTTTGACGGCATGCTCTTATATTGTCTCGCGGGAGATAAAGCAAAGCAGATACTACGTGAAGCTCACGATGGTGTTTATGGGCACATCAGCCAGGTCCTAAACTAGAGGATCGTATCCGATGTATGGGATATTACTGGCCCACCATGGTGACGAACGCAATTGAATATTCAAGAAAATGCAGAGCATGTCAAATCCATACATATTTTATTTATCAACCATCAGAATTCCTGTATCCGACTGCAGCATCCTGGCCTTTTGAAGCTTGGGACATGGATGTCATTGGTCCTATTAATCTACCCTCATCTCGAGGATATCGGTTTATCCTAGCTATAACTGATTATTTCTTAAAATGGACAAAAGCTATACCCTTAGCAGAAGTCAAAACAAGCAGTGTCATCAGCTTTATCAAACACCATATAATCTATCGATTCGACGTTCCTCAGCGAATCATTCATGACAACGGACCTCAATTTGTCAGCCAAAAATTTACTCGATTTTGTGATGACAATCGAATCAACAATGTTGCTTCGACAGCGTACAATCTCGCAGCTAATGGTTTAGCTGAAGTATTCAATAAAATAGTCATCAAGCTTCTCAAGAAGTTTGTTTCTACCAATAAACAAAACTGCAACGAAAAGCTTGAAGAATGTCTATGGTCTACGGTAGTACTTACGTACCCCAACTGGCTGTACACCTTTTTCTTTGGTGTATGGATGTGAATCTGTCTTGTCGTTAGAGATCCAAATCCTATCACTGAGGATCGCTATTGCCAATGAACTCACAATAGAAAATAATGATCATCTTCTACTTTAAGAGCTTGAAGCACTCAACAAGAAACGGGTACTAGCTCAATAGCATATTGAACTATATCAAACCTGTATCTCGAAAGCCTTCAACCGTAAGGTCAAAGTACGAATATTTCAAAAAGGCGAGCTAGTCCTACTATTAGACGTCCTATGACTATGACGCACATGAGTAAGGACAAGTTCGAACCAAAGTGAGAAGGTCCCTATGTTGTAAGCAAAAAAATTCTAACGGAGCTTATCAACTGTCTGGGATTAATGGCTGAATCGCTATGATGCCTATCAATAGCAAATTCCTTAAGAAGTACCATATTTGAAAGTGTGTACCATATTTTCTGACAAATATTATACATACCTCAAATCTTTGAATTATTATCTTCTACTTACTCATCCGTAAATAAAATCGCAGATAATAAGTCCTCAAAAATCTCCAGTGGAGTCCACCCAGATCTTATGATACATTCTCACAAGATTAACCCATAAACATCTACTACATCATCATAAACATCATCTTTTGAAACCCAGCTATTTTAAAAGATATTCTATTCTTGAGTCCCAGTCGACCCAAGGATAATCAATAGATATACGAATTCATGTCCACATTACCTCTGAATTATATTATCTATATCAACGGCTTGTTACGTCCACATTACCTCTGATAATGTCGTCCCTGAAGTAACAACATGTCAAAATTGTATTCTGTCATGTCCACATTGTAATGCCCCGCTCCGTACGAGGCATTTGGTTGGCTTATTGGATGGGATCAGAATATTGGACCGTGACTTATGTTGGGAATGAGAAGAATTGAGACTGATGCAGTCGCTCTTAGCTGGCTAGACGGAATGGGTATTGGAACGTAGCTCGCTGGTGGAGCTACGCTTAGTAGAATTTTGGGTGAGTGGAACTGTCCTTCCTCCTCCTTACTCCTTCATGCTTAATAAATGAAGTATTGAAATGCTATAAATTGTCCCTAAATGTCCCATGTTTTAGTTGCTGAATAATAGAGATGCTTGTGCTGAGAATTATTGAAATGTACAACACATTAAACTGTTAATGTGATTCGCTGCCTGAGAATGAATTGATAACATTGCCCCTTATGCTTAACACTGCTGGAACAAGTAGACACTTGAATAATGAGATGCCTTATGAATGATAGAATAAGAAATGAACTGGCTATGCTATCGAATCAATGAACTGAATGAAACACTAGAATCATGTACTCTCTGTTTATCTGTTGCAAGAATATGAAATGCTGCATGTCCCTTATAAGAAAGTTAGGAATGAATAAATGTCCCTATGAAATGAATGAATGTTAAGTTCCTCTTAAGAAAGGAATGATATGAGATACGTTGCTATGAAGTAATGAATGAGAAATGATAAAGCTGGGATCGTTGAGATCACCAAATGAAATGATGGGAATGATGAAATGAATAAGTCATTGAATATGACTAATAATGCACTGTTGCCTTTACTTTCCTTAATATATTTTACCATGCGATTATGTTCACAATCGAGTCGGACACGCATTCGCATGGTCATGGACAACTTGTATACAAGGTTTGAGTAATAATTTCCTCGAACGGTTCCTAGGGCCCTGGGGACCGATTCGGCCTAGGAGAAAATAATGATGAGTGCTATGGGAGCACGGATAAGGCGGGGTGGCATAGAGGCTCGCCACCTACTATGCTGACCGCATTATCTTAAAATGAAATGAAATGAAATGAGAAGAGTCCATATGGTTTAACAACACCAGTGACCATGTAGCCAGGATGCATGCTAATGAATGTTTTGTGCAGGCAGAGTAAGTATACCAGATAACCTGTAATTGATACAGGTACGAGGAGTCGGCTATCGGTAAGAAATCACATAATTGTGATATTGTATAAGTTGGTTTAACTTGCCTGCTTAACATGTTCCATTTAGTATGCTAGAAAGATGCCTTGCTATAATCATTGCTCAAACACAACATACATGCTAAGTGATGCTTGAAGTGAGAACTGTTATAACATGCTTAAAATGTTAATGTTAACGATGCCTCAATGATGCCTTTTCATGATAACACCTAGTATGCCTCAATGATGCCTTTGCATGATAACACCAAGAATGATAAATGATATGTCCACATGAATGCTACTAAGAATATGTTTACATGCTTCACTCTGATTATTGCCCATGAACTGTAAACTGATGCTAGGCCCCAAATAGAAAGATCACTCTAATAAATGCATGCTTAAATGATCACCTTAAATGTTGGTTTATGCGAGTGGGTTGGATTCTGCTCGCCAGTACATAGATGATGTGCTGACCCACGTTTTGTGGGCAGGTGCTCGTGTTTGGAATGTTCTACACACGAAGATTGGCTTGATTGGTCCCGCGACATCGAAGATTTGTTGGGCATACAGAAGCTCTCCTTGCACAAGATGATGTCTTCTGTTTATAAAGGGCATAATGTATGGAACATTGTAATCAGTTGTACCAGTGAGATTGTAAGCCAAGTCGGTATATCGAGTTGTAATCCATTGTATCTAAATATCAAATGTAAGCTGTATAGCATTGTTCAGTTGGTTTCCAATGTAAAGTGAGATGTGCTGTAATCATTGTACTTCAATACAAGTCTTGTACTCTTCTTCAATTATCAATAAAGAGAATAAAGTTCTATATATCTCTGTGTGGCTTCAAGTTACTCTTTTTCTCCGCTGCTATAAAGAAGTGATGTACTTCTATTCAATGAGAAAGATTGTCTTCACTAAATTCAATTTATCTGCTTCTGCCGCTGCGATGTGTTCCTATTTGAAGAATAATCGAGTATGTACCATCTTTGCCTTGTACAAGTGCAATACCAGACTTGTACGGCATCACGCCCAAGCGAGGACGATCGATTCCAAGAGATAAAATATGTGAAGAAATGACTCTACGAATCGGGGCGTGACAAATTGGTATCAGAGCACGGCTTTACGTCCTTGGTCTCTTCTTTGATTCGTTTCAAATCAAAGTTGCATCGACGATTAACCAAAGTTGCTTCCGCGATCACTCAACGTTGCTTCCGCGATTAAATCAAAGATTGCTTCCGCGATTATGTTGTTGTTGTTCTGTAATCATCCTATGTTGTTCGTGTCTGAAAGATCATTGACCCTCTTGGCTGTTCACTGGATGTTCCATACAATAAGTCTATATACATTATGATGCCCCTGAAAGAATGATTGTTGTTGGTTTGGACACAAATAACCCAACAATGACTCGATGCCATAGTATGCTATATTGTGAATGCTTTTTGGAATGTGGGAATAAAGGAATGGCTATGTATGCTGCAACGAGTTGAGAATTGCATGTGATTTTGGAAAAGAATTGGGAATGAAATAATTGATGAATGAGCTCAACAGAATTAGTGAATTGACTCATGTGTGCTGGCTACTGCTTTTGAGACCCTAAGAATGTTGGCTTATAATATTGAGACCCGAGATGTTGGCTAAGTGTTGTGACCATTATAGATCACGAATGTCCGGAATGGATTGAGTTGGTATTGTTTAAGGATGGCTTCGTTTCTGAGTGGTATATTGCCTCTACCACCTCAGAACGAGATGTATGTTGACCCTTTCCATAAAATAGCAATGAGACTATCTATGAGTACTGGGTAGTGCCGAGACTTAGCTGGGAGTCATGTATTGTGCTAGATGACTCAAGTGTCCCTGACGGTGATGCTATGTTGGGTAGTGAGATTGTAGAAATGGTAACGGTTGGCTTGGTTAGAAATTGTTTAGTCGAGTGATGACTCAGACTAGTAAGACAGTTAGTATGCTACGGGTAAATGATTTGGCTAGAGAATGTTATGGCTTAGAATATTGGAATGTCAATTTCGATTGGTTGGATGCAAATCAAATGTGGCTAATATAAAGTTGGATGCGTAGCTGAAAGTTTTGAAAATATTGTCGGTGAATCAAAGGGATATTAGAAATCTGTGCCTTGATCCTAAGGTGTAATAGATGTCAATCCATCTTGATCACCAAAGGATAGTCATTGCATAGATGCATGATGCTGAAGAATTGAATTGTACTAGAAAAATAACAAGTAGTGACTCAGAATACTGTTGTTGCCTAGAGGATGGTTAAGTGATACATAAATTGTCGGATTGAATGGGATGAACTACTTGACCATTACTGCATGAGATTAAGAATGCCGTAAGATAGTTTGATGATTGAGAAACAAATAGAAACGAGAAATTACAAACATGTTGGATAATGTCGGTATAGGTGATTGTTGGTTGGGATATAGATTGTTGGCTTATGACTTAGTGGTTTGACTCTGTCATACAGACCGAATAGTATGAGTCCATAGTTATGTTAGACTATCGGAATCGATGACCCTTGAATAGTTAGCATTGGCTTATGGGTTCGTGTGGGTACAAGGGAATTTGAATAGAAATGTGGATCATTGGGAATTTACTTGATGGATTATTAGAACGATGAGAATCGTATGTCGGGTTGGAATTTGACCGTAATGTTGATAGATCGATCTTAGTCGATCGTTGGGTAAGTCTAGAGTGAACCTCTGTGGGAATTATTTTCTTGAGGAAGACCCTGAATAGATAGACTTGACCCTAGCGACCAGTTGATGATTTACCAATTGCTGGCTTAGCCCAATTGGCGATTCATTATTCAGACTGAGTTAAAACCCATAGGTTTGGGTAGAGTTCCTTAGAACTGTTGGTTGCTTGTTGGCCTTAAGAATAAGAAACTAGCATAACCCTAGTAGCCGTCCACTCTAGGGAAGTCACCTGAATGATTAAGTTTAGCTATCAGTGTAGCTAACCTTAGAGACTGGCTGAATAATAGATGGCCGTTGGCGACCCATAGAATGACCTTGTGGCATTGAACGAGAAATGGTGATAAGTATGACCTAAGAATGATAAGTTGTAAGTATATGCTCCAATGTGAACCTTAGAGATGTTTGACCCTTGAGGATTATGTGTCGACCTATAGCGAGAAATAGAATCGTGGGATGAGACTTGATTTGTATGTATCGAATAGTGAATTATGATATGAGATGGAATTGACTGCTCATGACGGAAATGTTGGATAAGTATCTATAGCCGGGTAGCTGGGTTAACCTTGACTGTTGCATAGAATTATACCCTGACTCGGATAATCGATAGCTGGTGATGTTGGATTGTATCTTTTAGAAAAGATGAATTGCCTCGGTGAAAAATGTTGTTAGATTTGGGAAGGAAAATGATTGTTGTTGTGAAACCTTGATATGATTGGCTCTAAGTTAGACCCTTGATCGAATGTTAGAAATGTTATGCTTGGATGGAGATTGTCCCTGATGTTAAGTGGTGGCCTGGAAAATAGTGATTGTGGCAAAGTGAATAAAGCAATAAGTCAATTGAAAGGATGCTAAGTTGGATTTAGAAAAGAGAGTTATATTGTGGCTGATCGAATCGCACTAACATGGAAGTTGGCTGAAGTACATATATTTTGGGGACGCCTAAAATATGTGTATGGATCCAGCAGAAGTGATTGGTTGTGACTGAGATAACATTATGGGAAGAATTTATCGTACTAGCACGGACTTTGGCTGAAATGCATATGTTTTGGGGACGCCTAAAATATGTGTATGGATCCAAACGAAGTGATATGTTGCGACTGAAATAGAAATGTAAGAAAAATGTTGGCGAATCAATAAGAAGTTACAAGTAATTGAAAAAGAGATAGACAGATCGAATCGTTGATGGATTTAAATGGTACAGTTGGATAGATATTTTGAAATGACCGAGTGGGCTGAAATGAATATTGATTTGAAGCTGAATGAGTAAACTCATGGTGATTAAGTGAATCTTGTAGAAGACTTGTTTTCTTAAGTTTCGAGGACGAAACTTTTTCTGAGTGGTATATTATGTAATGCCCCGCTCCGTACGAGGCATTTGGTTGGCTTATTGGATGGGATCAGAATATTGGACCGTGACTTATGTTGGGAATGAGAAGAATTGAGACTGATGCAGTCGCTCTTAGCTGGCTAGACGGAATGGGTATTGGAACGTAGCTCGCTGGTGGAGCTACGCTTAGTAGAATTTTGGGTGAGTGGAACTGTCCTTCCTCCTTACTCCTTCATGCTTAATAAATGAAGTATTGAAATGCTATAAATTGTTCCTAAATGTCCCATGTTTTAGTTGCTGAATAATAGAGATGCTTGTGCTGAGAATTATTGAAATGTACAACACATTAAACTGTTAATGTGATTCGCTGCCTGAGAATGAATTGATAACATTGTCCCTTATGCTTAACACTGCTGGAACAAGTAGACACTTGAATAATGAGATGCCTTATGAATGATAGAATAAGAAATGAACTGGCTATGCTATCGAATCAATGAACTGAATGAAACACTAGAATCATGTACTCTCTGTTTATCTGTTGCAAGAATATGAAATGCTGCATGTCCCTTATAAGAAAGTTAGGAATGAATAAATGTCCCTATGAAATGAATGAATGTTAAGTTCCTCTTAAGAAAGGAATGATATGAGATACGTTGCTATGAAGTAATGAATGAGAAATGATAAAGCTGGGATCGTTGAGATCACCAAATGAAATGATGGGAATGATGAAATGAATAAGTCATTGAATATGACTAATGATGCACTGTTGCCTTTACTTTCCTTAATATATTTTACCATGCGATTTGTTCACAATCGAGTCGGACACGCATTCGCATGGTCATGGACAACTTGTATACAAGGTTTGAGTAATAATTTCCTCGAACGGTTCCTAGGGCCCTGGGGACCGATTCGGCCTAGGAGAAATAATGATGAGTGCTATGGGAGCACGGATAAGTGTCACGACCCGTACCCAGTGTGAGGGCACGAGAAGTAACGAACGCCCAGCCTACGCCGCAGTGTCGACGGTAGAACGCTGTCCTGAGTTACCATATCTAACACAATCTAACCAAGCTATGAATAGAGAGTAAATAATATGTAACTCAATCACAATACTAAGATGGAACAGGAGAATAATCTCAAGAAAGTCACTATAAAGGTATAGGTGTAAACCACCAGAAATATCTCAAGTACAACTCATAAAAGTCTCAAATAGAAAATACAACTAAAGTACTAAGTCTCAGCTAGACTATGGGCAAGTCCTCAACGACTGTGGGATCCTCCTGTGGGTCCACGTCGCCAGTGTCATTTAAGCCAATGCCAGAATAAGTAGGACAATACTCCTCATCATCACCTGTAAAATTTTCAACATGCCCAGTCAGGACGGAACGAGCACATATCTCTCACAACAGTTCATATCAGGAATGGACATATAAAGCAAGCTATAGAAAATTATACATGAATCGCTGTAAAGAGAAATCAACAGGAGAGAAGATATAACTGAGATATAAATATGATAAATAGAGAATATAACCTTCTACGTGAAACAGAGCATGAATTGGTTATGTAAACAGCTTGGGTCGCACATGGATACAACTACGGAAAGAACATGGATAACAACTACTGGGGATAATGATCACATAACCAACTACACTCTCCCTGCCCCCAACCAATACACAAGGATCGAAGCATGTTATGTTATTGCACATGGATAACAACTACTGTATACATGGAGCTCATATGGTCATGAGTGTACATGAATAACATATGAGTGCACATGGATAAAAGTGAATACATGGAGTACATGATAAAGTACATGAAACATGACATACTCGATGTATCCGAGGGGATAACATCGCATGAAAAGATCCATAGGGTACCGATCCGTGTGAACGTCGTGTCAGCATCAAGTACACTAGTCTATAACAAGAGTACATGTCCAAAGAAGCATGAAAAGATCAGAGAATGTACTCGCCTGGCAATCCGAACTGCTGATGATGAAAAGTGACTGGATTGGAGTAATACGATCCTATTTAAAACAACCACATGTCATCATACAATCTAAAATATCATAAGAAAAGTCTTCAATGCAAATTCTACATGATTTGTGTCAATCTAAGTCAAAGTCAACCTTGGGTCAACTTTGGTCAACCAAACTAGTCAACTAGGTCAAAAGTTGGTCTACCAGTCAATTCTTAGGTCATTACCAACCCAAGGCACCCTCACATTGTACCTACACTAGGCCAAGGCCTACTGCTACCTGAATTTCATCCCAACACATATACATAAACATATCTAAACCAATTTCTGTTTTAACTACAAACTAATCCTAAATTAATCATAATACATGTAATCTTACTTTAATTATCCACCAATGTAAACTAGCTAACTAGACTAAACTAACAATCGACTAACTGCTCTTGAAATCTACTTCTTAACTAACTACTAACTGGACTTGGCATTATCCATTCTCAGCCAATCCTGTAACCTGAACCCAGCATTAAAACAAACCTAATTCAACAACCAATGTCAGTTATAGGCAACACCTTTCTCTTGATAGCCTATTTAGGTACATCCCAAATATCCTATACTAAGACCAATTCGAATATAGCCTATCCTCATTAGGTAAACTAATAGGTATCTAAAGAAGGGGTGAATAGGTTATGTATGATGGTTTATACAGAAAATACAGGAATCGATAAATTGGATAGAATAGTATTTATCAAACAAAAAGAAGGACTAAAACTGGAATTCCTGAACTCAGTACCCAATTCTTACACAGCCCTATTCTATTAGCAAACCAACTTGAATCTCCTAGATAGAGTTAAATAGGACCTGAATGATGGGTTTTGCACAGGAGTTAAAATCGAAAATCAGAGAAAAGAGATGGAAGGAAACTGAACTGATCAAAAAGGTTACTAAGCAGTGAAGGAACCTAAACTAACTTGATACTCAAACCAACTCTCGAACTTCAAACTCTACCACAGCCTATCCCTATGATGTAACTAACATGTAATCTAGAGGGGGTCAAATATGGTCTGCAGGTTTGGTTTTGATCAGGGATTACATATGGTCTGTATCTGATTTATATATAGAAATCAAATTCAAAACTGATGAACATAATGTCAATCAAAAACTGAACTAAAACTGGAAAAAGAAACTGGATAATCCGATACTCAAAACCAAAACTCGACTCAACCCTCTCGATGTTGCCAACTAGTAGATATCACATAGTTGTGGTCAATTAGGACCTGCGGGTTTGGTTTGCTCAGACAATCACACTCGAAACTGATGGGAAGAGGTCAATACCTGAAACAGAAAACTGGGAAATCACATCTAACCCGATACTCAACATCAACACTCAAACTCAAACTCTCGATGCTATAAACTAACAGGTAATCTCCTAGATAGGGTTAACTGGAATCTATATGTTGAGTTTTGTATAGGAATTATGCTCGAAAGAAATCAGAACAACAGGAAAAGAAAACTACAACAGTAAAATCAAATGTTGAAACCTAAGACTCGATACTCTATTGAAAACCTGATTTCATTCACAGCCTTCACCTTGATGCCAAGCTATAATGTAAACTCCTAGATAGGTTTTATAGGATTGGTAGGTTGGTTTTGTACAGAAAATACCTTCGAAACAGATGGGAACAAGTCCAAGTTACTGAACAGAGAAACTGGGATTTTCAAGAAAACCGATACACAATTCACAAACCTAACATGACTTAATCATACGAAAATCTACATAATACTCAAAGACAAAAGGTTGGTAAGGTGTCAAGGGTCTGAACGTGGTCTGTAGGTGTCACCGTGTCCAAGAAAATAGGACACGAAGTGTCCTGAACACCAATGAACCAAAACTGAAACTTAATCATCGTGCACGCGTGTCACTCATCCTAGGGATCGACACAGAGCGAAATAGGACACGTGGTTACTCGTACACGTAGCCCAACTATAGGGCTACACATCCACGTACCTGCATTGGCCTCTCGCCATGTGTCCGTGTCGCACGAAGTGCGTATCGGACGCCGCGTTCTCACGCCGCGCGCGACAGTGCAGCCCCGTGCCGTGTCGATTTCTCCCTCGATACTCACGAAACCCCACGAAATTTTACGGGCACCATGACAGACATTGCCCCTACCCATAACCCGAAAATCACGTGTCGAGTCACTGTGTCCAGCGAGAACGGACACAGCAGTAGCAGGGCACGCGCGCGGCCCTCGTGCGCGCGTGCGTGTCCTGTTTTGGGACACGAAATCGAGTCGATTCAATCAAGAATCTAGGGCTTAGGAATCCTGACCTATAGGGCTACAAATTCGTGAAATTAGATTACAAAATAAACATGTTCGAAATCTAATAGGAATTTCATCGAACACCTATAACCCTAATCCGATACGTGTCCGATACCCGATCAAACGGACACGAAACTTAACCAAACTTCATGGGTAGTTCTAGGGTACCTAGATGCATGCTAATATGAAGAAAATCAGAAGAAACTATGGTGTTTGGGTGTTTACCTATTGAGGGTTGAAGTATCAAAGGAACTGATTCCTCGATCGATGAAACGACCAATTTCCACCGAGCAAACGCCTCCAACTCCTTGCTAACAATGCTCCAGCAGTTTCTCTCCTTCCCACGATCACAACGCACTTCGTTTGAGGTGAAACGGAGGTCGGATGAAAAAGTTAGGTTTTGGAGAGCTGGAAACTAGGGTTTTGTAAAGGGGGTGTCTATTCCAATGCAATGCTTATATAGGGGATGGGGGTTTCATGTTTTGGCCGGCCATAGGAGTCCTAATAGGGTCAAGGATGGTCCATGGGTCCCACTCCTCTATTTAAGTTGAGTTTAAGCTCAATTAACAAAAGGCTACAAAGGCCAATTAATTAATTAGCCTAAAAATAGCCAAATGGCTTCTAAATTAAACCAAAGCCTAAAAATAAAATCCAATTAGCTAGATACTCATCATAGGTCATGGTTGGTCTCTAATGTTGGTTTTCTAAAGTTAGACCAAAGGCTAAATCAATCACAAGTTAATAATATCTAGAAAAATCACAAAATGACTAAAATGGCTAAAATGACTAAAATACCCTTATTTCAAAAAGTGGGTGCTACAAGTCTACCCTCCTTAAAATAATTTCGTCCTCGAAATTAAAATGATCCTACTCTTTCTAGGTCAAAACCCCAACAATCATGGTCTCAAGAAAACTTATCTAAATCATGCAGTTGAAAAGAAATCATACAGGGTTATGGCAGGCAATCAGTCTGGAGTCTCATCTAGCTACTAAAGTCATACTAGATCAAAAGTAGTCATAAGGTATCAAGCATACAAACATTATGGTAGGGTACAGTAATCATCAAGTTAGGATAAGGTATGGGTCAAGAACTCACCTCTACAAGGTCTGGTAGCTGGAACTCTCTCTCCTGGAGGTAGGCCTCGTCTAGGGGCAAGTGTAGTAGGACAGTCTCGTATCTTGTGTGCAGCTGACCCACAAAATAGGTACAATCCTAGTCGCTTCCTACAGTCCTTCCATTCGTGCCCAAGCTTCTTACAGAAGGCACAGGTAGGCACTCGCTCAGCTGGTCTCTGCTGGACAGGAATCTGAACTGGATAGGCTGGTCTAGGCTGAAAGCCTGGGTACTCCTGAGGCTCTGGGTATAAACTGCTCTTCGCTCTCTTGGGACTAGGCTCCTCCCTCGAATGCATGTAATCCCGCAACAGTTGGATACTGAGACTCTGCTCTCTCATAAGCTCAGCCTGAAGTCTCTGTACCTCCCGCAAATCCTGAAGAAATCTGTGAATATGAGCTTCAACAGGAATGGCATGGGGTACCGCTCCAGGAGGCAAAGGAAGGCCCTCAGTCTCCAGCTGAACTGCAGTCCCCTCCTGAAGGACTGGAGATGGAGGAAAATTCTCCGGTGAGGCTGCTAACACCTCCTGGGCAATAGAAGGGGAAGGTACGATCTCGGTCTCATCCGGAATTACAGCTGTGCACTGGGGACAAACTCTGGTCATGGGTGCCATTCTGGAAAAGATAAGGATAAATAATAAATCATTGGGCTGTAAGGCAGTATCATCCTATATAAATACTGGTAATTATAAAAACAACTGAAATTAACCATAAATCATTAATATTCTAAAGATGAAAAAAAAATCGAAAGTTTAAAGTACGACTGTCAATAACACTGAAATCCAAGCACATATATATACATATATATATCTACAGAAATTTTAGTCTCGATATGATCTAAGTTGATCAAATCCAGGATGAATCGAGGTTTGGTCAAGATGGAGAACGAGGTCATTGAAGTCTAGGCACGAGTATCCAAGATTTGAAATCTATGTCACAATTGAATTAATTCAATTGAATAAGGTTCCAAACATTGGACGATAAGGGGATGACCAAGTCGACTGGTCGCGATCAAGGGTTTAGAATTCAACACTATTGAAATCCTAAAGGATACCGTGAGGATATAGAATTAAGTCACTATCCTCCTTTAAATAAGGAAGCTAAACGTGTTACTCTTGTGTTGACCTATTAAGTACAATGCCTTGCCTTTCTGAAATATGTGAAAGACCAAAAACAAAAGAGTTCAAAGACGATACTATTGAGTACAATACGTGGTTCATAGACGACGAAAATAGTTCAAGGAGAATTGCCAAACTGTCGTGGATGAGACAGATGCTCTAGAGTCTCATCCACGTAGAGTAATATATGAAAGCGAACCAAGTGCACTAGGTTGATCAGACCATCATTCACCGGTTCTGATTAGACAATATGTTAGTGGATCGCGACCCAATAAATTATGTCATGATCAAGCTCGAAAAGAGATAAGGTTGCAAAACTAAGGCTAAATTAGCAACATAAGTAGTCGAGTATAAGTAAGGGGTAATGATGAAGAAGAAAAGAAATAGTCCAAGATCCTTAACTAAGCTGGTCAAGCAATCAAGATAAGGTACAACGTTAAGCATTTAAAGAACAAGAAGAACTCTATCCCATGTCGGGTTGAAAGAATTGAGTCATGGTTGAATCTCGGAAAGTATTTTAGTATCATGGTAAAGGTTCAAGAGGTGACAACTAATACAAAAATAAAGAAAATCAAGTTGAAGCATGAAATAAATTTAATTAAGAATCTAGTGAAATAATCTAGGGACACAGTACTAAAGGTGAATACTGCTAAGGAACGATCAAATACAACGGTTAGAAAATTACAATAAAAGATCTAGATTTGAGAAAAGGTTGAGTAAGTCAAGATTTGAGACACAGTCCCATAGTTTGGCAGACGACTAACAACACTAGAGTATATACTACTATCATAGTCATGAGTGATGTGGCAATTAGTGTGGAACACTTCTATCTCATTAAGGTTACGCTGGTGGCCTACCTTTACATTCCAAATTTTTTTTTTTTCCAAAATAACTACCGCAATTTGTATTCACTCTAGGCCTTCCAATCTAACTACGACTAACATTTAAATCCTTTTCATAAATCTCATAATAACTTTTATCTCGTTACTACTAACCTTTCCAAATTTAACATTCTAATCCAACTTTAAACTCCAGAGTTAATAAATCATGAATCCATAAAATTCTATATCGCTTCCTAAATTTAAAAACTCCCAATTTGTCTCAATTAATCCTCAAGATAGACACTCAGCTTATCACGGCAATCTAGCAGTTACAGCTCAGTATTTTAACGCGCTTATCAACCATAATTTCTCCTTCTTAGTCATTGAAACATAATCACTACTTCTTAAACAAAAATCCAAATAGATTTTTAAATCTTCAATCAATTGACATGATTCCAAATTTTTAAAAAAAAAATTTCCAAAACAATCGTTTTCATATCTTCCCGATCTTCTAAACCAAAATTTTTAATATCATTGCTTCCACTTAAATTTGAAATTCAATAATCATATACATCACAATTCGTATGACTCAATTTAATAGTTCATACTGCCACTTTTTTTTTTTCAAACCAATCTATATACGTTCAAGAATGTACAATCATAATCCAATAATTCATGAATCACATCAATTCCTGAAATCAATTTATATAGATTCTAACTAATTTCCTCCAGTATCAAGATATAATTTTATAATCCTCTGGTGATTACTACTTAGAATCATCAAGATAAATTTTCTTGATAATATCCCAACTTACAAATTACTAATCATTAAAGCATCCATTTAAAAATGCCCTTATATCTTAATCAAAATCTCCGTGTATCCCAATTCCTTAATGTAATCCTCCTAGCCATGCGTTTGACCAATGAGTATATAGCAGTGTAGCCATCTTCCTAACCATTATTAAACACAAGAAAGTAAGGGTATTGGTGAAAAGAGTTCAAACAAGATGCAAGAATCGAGGGAGGAAGGCGGACTAAAGTTAGGGAAAAGGAATTTAAATCGAAGCTCAAAATGAGATTCTCAAGGGTCATCCCAGAAATCTCTCAGGAATTCCTAATAGTGATTGAGTACTTTAACTTATTCCTATATCCTACTGCAGGTTGCAATGATACTCTAGTTCGAGTACCACTACGAATCACACTAGTTGTGATTGCGGACCTGCATGCGCCACCACTAAAAACGTGTCACGACCCGTACCCAGTGTGAGGGCACGAGAAGTAACGAACGCCCAGCCTATGCCGCAGTGTCGACGGTAGAACGCTGTCCTGAGTTACCATATCTAACACAATCTAACCAAGCTATGAATAGAGAGTAAATAATATGTAACTCAATCACAATACTAAGATGGAACAGGAGAATAATCTCAAGAAAGTCACTATAAAGGTATAGGTGTAAACCACCAGAAATATCTCAAGTACAACTCATAAAAGTCTCAAATAGAAAATACAACTAAAGTACTAAGTCTCAGCTAGACTATGGGCAAGTCCTCAACGACTGTGGGATCCTCCTGTGGGTCCACGTCGCCAGTGTCATTTAAGCCAATGCCAGAATAAGTAGGACAATACTCCTCATCATCACCTGTAAAATTTTCAACATGCCCAGTCAGGACGGAACGAGCACATATCTCTCACAACAGTTCATATCAGGAATGGACATATAAAGCAAGCTATAGAAAATTATACATGAATCGCTGTAAAGAGAAATCAACAGGAGAGAAGATATAACTGAGATATAAATATGATAAATAGAGAATATAACCTTCTACGTGAAACAGAGCATGAATTGGTTATGTAAACAGCTTGGGTCGCACATGGATACAACTACGGAAAGAACATGGATAACAACTACTGGGGATAATGATCACATAACCAACTACACTCTCCCTGCCCCCAACCAATACACAAGGATCGAAGCATGTTATGTTATTGCACATGGATAACAACTACTGTATACATGGAGCTCATATGGTCATGAGTGTACATGAATAACATATGAGTGCACATGGATAAAAGTGAATACATGGAGTACATGATAAAGTACATGAAACATGACATACTCGATGTATCCGAGGGGATAACATCGCATGAAAAGATCCATAGGGTACCGATCCGTGTGAACGTCGTGTCAGCATCAAGTACACTAGTCTATAACAAGAGTACATGTCCAAAGAAGCATGAAAAGATCAGAGAATGTACTCGCCTGGCAATCCGAACTGCTGATGATGAAAAGTGACTGGATTGGAGTAATACGATCCTATTTAAAACAACCACATGTCATCATACAATCTAAAATATCATAAGAAAAGTCTTCAATGCAAATTCTACATGATTTGTGTCAATCTAAGTCAAAGTCAACCTTGGGTCAACTTTGGTCAACCAAACTAGTCAACTAGGTCAAAAGTTGGTCTACCAGTCAATTCTTAGGTCATTACCAACCCAAGGCACCCTCACATTGTACCTACACTAGGCCAAGGCCTACTGCTACCTGAATTTCATCCCAACACATATACATAAACATATCTAAACCAATTTCCTGTTTTAACTACAACACTAATCCTAAATTAATCATAATACATGTAATCTCTACTTTAATTATCCACCAATGTAAACTAGCTAACTAGACTAAACTAACAATCGACTAACTGCTCTTGAAATCTACTTCTTAACTAACTACTAACTGGACTTGGCATTATCCATTCTCAGCCAATCCTGTAACCTGAACCCAGCATTAAAACAAACCTAATTCAACAACCAATGTCAGTTATAGGCAACACCTTTCTCTTGATAGCCTATTTAGGTACATCCCAAATATCCTATACTAAGACCAATTCGAATATAGCCTATCCTCATTAGGTAAACTAATAGGTATCTAAAGAAGGGGTGAATAGGTTATGTATGATGGTTTATACAGAAAATACAGGAATCGATAAATTGGATAGAATAGTATTTATCAAACAAAAAGAAGGACTAAAACTGGAATTCCTGAACTCAGTACCCAATTCTTACACAGCCCTATTCTATTAGCAAACCAACTTGAATCTCCTAGATAGAGTTAAATAGGACCTGAATGATGGGTTTTGCACAGGAGTTAAAATCGAAAATCAGAGAAAAGAGATGGAAGGAAACTGAACTGATCAAAAAGGTTACTAAGCAGTGAAGGAACCTAAACTAACTTGATACTCAAACCAACTCTCGAACTTCAAACTCTACCACAGCCTATCCCTATGATGTAACTAACATGTAATCTAGAGGGGGTCAAATATGGTCTGCAGGTTTGGTTTTGATCAGGGATTACATATGGTCTGTATCTGATTTATATATAGAAATCAAATTCAAAACTGATGAACATAATGTCAATCAAAAACTGAACTAAAACTGGAAAAAGAAACTGGATAATCCGATACTCAAAACCAAAACTCGACTCAACCCTCTCGATGTTGCCAACTAGTAGATATCACATAGTTGTGGTCAATTAGGACCTGCGGGTTTGGTTTGCTCAGACAATCACACTCGAAACTGATGGGAAGAGGTCAATACCTGAAACAGAAAACTGGGAAATCACATCTAACCCGATACTCAACATCAACACTCAAACTCAAACTCTCGATGCTGTAAACTAACAGGTAATCTCCTAGATAGGGTTAACTGGAATCTATATGTTGAGTTTTGTATAGGAATTATGCTCGAAAGAAATCAGAACAACAGGAAAAGAAAACTACAACAGTAAAATCAAATGTTGAAACCTAAGACTCGATACTCTATTGAAAACCTGATTTCATTCACAGCCTTCACCTTGATGCCAAGCTATAATGTAAACTCCTAGATAGGTTTTATAGGATTGGTAGGTTGGTTTTGTACAGAAAATACCTTCGAAACAGATGGGAACAAGTCCAAGTTACTGAACAGAGAAACTGGGATTTTCAAGAAAACCCGATACACAATTCACAAACCTAACATGACTTAATCATACGAAAATCTACATAATACTCAAAGACAAAAGGTTGGTAAGGTGTCAAGGGTCTGAACGTGGTCTGTAGGTGTCACCGTGTCCAAGAAAATAGGACACGAAGTGTCCTGAACACCAATGAACCAAAACTGAAACTTAATCATCGTGCACGCGTGTCACTCATCCTAGGGATCGACACAGAGCGAAATAGGACACGTGGTTACTCGTACACGTAGCCCAACTATAGGGCTACACATCCACGTACCTGCATTGGCCTCTCGCCATGTGTCCGTGTCGCACGAAGTGCGTATCGGACGCCGCGTTCTCACGCGCGCGCGACAGTGCACGCCCCGTGCCGTGTCGATTTCTCCCTCGATACTCTACGAAACCCCACGAAATTTTACGGGCACCATGACAGACATTGCCCCTACCCATAACCCGAAAATCACGTGTCGAGTCACTGTGTCCAGCGAGAACGGACACAGCAGTAGCAGGGCACGCGCGCGGCCCTCGTGCGCGCGTGCGTGTCCTGTTTTGGGACACGAAATCGAGTCGATTCAATCAAGAATCTAGGGCTTAGGAATCCTGACCTATAGGGCTACAAATTCGTGAAATTAGATTACAAAATAAACATGTTCGAAATCTAATAGGAATTTCATCGAACACCTAAACCCTAATCCGATACGTGTCCGATACCCGATCAAACGGACACGAAACTTAACCAAACTTCATGGGTAGTTCTAGGGTACCTAGATGCATGCTAATATGAAGAAAATCAGAAGAAACTATGGTGTTTGGGTGTTTACCTATTGAGGGTTGAAGTATCAAAGGAACTGATTCCTCGATCGATGAAACGACCAATTTCCACCGAGCAAACGCCTCCAACTCCTTGCTAACAATGCTCCAGCAGTTTCTCCTCCTTCCCACGATCACAACGCACTTCGTTTGAGGTGAAACGGAGGTCGGATGAAAAAGTTAGGGTTTTGGAGAGCTGGAAACTAGGGTTTTGTAAAGGGGGTGTCTATTCCAATGCAATGCTTATATAGGGGATGGGGGTTTCATGTTTTGGCCGGCCATAGGAGTCCTAATAGGGTCAAGGATGGTCCATGGGTCCCACTCCTCTATTTAAGTTGAGTTTAAGCTCAATTAACAAAAGGCTACAAAGGCCAATTAATTAATTAGCCTAAAAATAGCCAAATGGCTTCTAAATTAAACCAAAGCCTAAAAATAAAATCCAATTAGCTAGATACTCATCATAGGTCATGGTTGGTCTCTAATGTTGGTTTTCTAAAGTTAGACCAAAGGCTAAATCAATCACAAGTTAATAATATCTAGAAAAATCACAAAATGACTAAAATGGTTAAAATGACTAAAATACCCTTATTTCAAAAAGTGGGTGCTACAATAAGGCGGGGTGGCATAGAGGCTCGCCACCTACTATGCTGACCGCATTATCTTAAAATGAAATGAAATAAAATGAGAAGAGTCCATATGGTTTAACAACACCAGTGACCATGTAGCCAGGATGCATGCTAATGAATGTTTTGTGCAGGCAGAGTAAGTATACCAGATAACCTGTAATTGATACAGGTACGAGGAGTCGGCTATCGGTAAGAAATCACATAATTGTGATATTGTATAAGTTGGTTTAACTTGCCTGCTTAACATGTTCCATTTAGTATGCTAGAAAGATGCCTTGCTATAATCATTGCTCAAACACAACATACATGCTAAGTGATGCTTGAAGTGAGAACTGTTATAACATGCTTAAAATGTTAATGTTAACGATGCCTCAATGATGCCTTTTCATGATAACACCTAGTATGCCTCAATGATGCCTTTGCATGATAACACCAAGAATGATAAATGATATGTCCACATGAATGCTACTAAGATATGTTTACATGCTTCACTCTGATTATTGCCCATGAACTGTAAACTGATGCTAGGCCCCAAATAGAAAGATCACTCTAATAAATGCATGCTTAAATGATCACCTTAAATGTTGGTTTATGCGAGTGGGTTGGATTCTGCTCGCCAGTACATAGATGATGTGCTGACCCACGTTTTGTGGGCAGGTGCTCGTGTTTGGAATGTTCTACACACGAAGATTGGCTTGATTGGTCCCGCGGCATCGAAGATTTGTTGGGCATACAGAAGCTCTCCTTGCACAAGATGATGTCTTCTGTTTATAAAGGACATAATGTATGGAACATTGTAATCAGTTGTACCAGTGAGATTGTAAGCCAAGTCGGTATATCGAGTTGTAATCCATTGTATCTAAATATCAAATGTAAGCTGTATAGCATTGTTCAGTTGGTTTCCAATGTAAGTGAGATGTGCTGTAATCATTGTACTTCAATACAAGTCTTGTACTCTTCTTCAATTATCAATAAAGAGAATAAAGTTCTATATATCTCTGTGTGGCTTCAAGTTACTCTTTTTCTCCGCTGCTATAAAGAAGTGATGTACTTCTATTCAATGAGAAAGATTGTCCTCACTAAATTTAATTTATCTGCTTCTGCCGCTGCGATGTGTTCCTATTTGAAGAATAATCGAGTATGTACCATCTTTGCCTTGTACAAGTGCAATACCAGACTTGTACGGCATCACGCCCAAGCGAGGACGATCGATTCCAAGAGATAAAATATGTGAAGAAATGACTCTACGAATCGGGGCGTGACACACATTACCTATGAACGGATATAATAAGTGTTGTTATTTTCGAAAAATATGTCACGTCCGGTACCTCTGAACATATTTCTTACTTGTCACTCTACTTTTTTAGTATTTTCAAAACCTAAATTTATTTCCTCACTAATGATTAATTATTTAATTGATTTTCAAATAATGAGTTTTTATAACTATTTTGGAGGGAATTGAATTAGAGCAGGATTTCAAATTTTAAAAGTTTTTTGTAACTAACAATTAGTGGTCCCCACCTTTTCTAACTGATTTTTAGAATTTTATGCAATATGTGAAAAGGGCAGGGGCTTGAGTATTAATAAGCCATTTAGTGCGGGATTTTTTTTTGTTAAAATCCTTTTCTTATTTAGTTCATTCCCGAAGAGAGGAAGCAATTCCTCCATTCTTCATTTTCGGCTAAATTTTGATAGCTGAGCTTTTGTTCTTCCCCCAAATCTTCGCAGGACCAAACCCTAATCGACCGGTCGACGACATCAACTCCGGCGATGGCGATAAGGGTGGGTCTTTTCTCCGGCGTCTGAGCCACCGTAGCAGCGCCATCACTTCGGTAACAACCGTGGCTAGGGATCGTCGTCCCCTGTGAGCATTCTCCGACGGCGACAACTGCGGCGATGGCGAGGCGAGTTCACTCCTACGATGGCTGGGATTTGCGATCTCCTCTACGAGTTCTTCTCTGGTGATCGCTCGACACCGTGTGTCTGTGTCCCCTTTCGTGTCCTCTTTCGTGTCCTCTTTGCTCTGTAAATTGATTCGGTGAGTTCTTGAACATTCTTCTTAAATTATTCTGATCTGGAATCGATTAGCAATTTTGACCGAGTTCTTAAATCGATCAAAATTATTTCCTATACTCAGGAGTACACTCGTGATTCTTTGTGATCCGGACTCAGCGCCAACTGAAGCAACCTTGATTGTTGTTCGAACTCGAGATTGAGAGTTGTACTGAACCACTTATTGATCAAGTTCGTGTCCGGTAGGCATCAACCAACGGTGAGTACTTGATTTATTCTTGAATTTGGGACAATTTTCTGAATTAGTTGTTCCTTGTGAATCAATCCTTTCGTTGTGTGTCCTGTTGTTGATGCAGATCTTAATAAGATCGTGTCCGAAATTGGAAGTTACGTGTCATTTTCATCAATCTATTCTATCAGGTAATTTTCTCTTAAATTCTTGATTTAATTATTTTTGGATTTGGTCATAATACCAGTATTGTTTTTGCGTTGCGTTTTGCATGTTCGTGTCTGCTCCTTGTGATATTTGAGCCATGTCCGAGGACCTACTGTACTCGTTTGTGTGATGAAGTGTCCAGGCGTGTCATGTTGAGTACCTGTTCGTGAGGTGTAGCTGGTTTCAGGGTGATGCATTCTGCATGTTCGTGTTCGGGATCTTACCAGTTCGTATTATGTTGGGTTCGTGTCCTCCTGGATGCTTCGAGTCCAGTCGTAATCATTTTAGTTAAGAATTGTGTTCGAACAACCAATCCAGGGGTCCAGAGTTGAGGCAATGGCTGATTTCTATACTAATTCGATTTGGTTGGAGATTTACTTCCCTATATTATTGTAATTATTGGTGTGGAGTTTGTTATTTTTAAGAATTGAATTTAAATCCAGTCTTTTTAAGATTTTGATATTTCATGATTATCATTAAGTCTTGTTGAGAAGTTCATTTTTAGTTTCCTTCTTGCTGTGTTGTGAGTAATATGGGATGGAATGGCTAGGTGTTGTGTTGGCAGGAATCTGGGGCATGATTTATTTCTTTAACTGTTAATTAATTTGTTAAGCACAATTGAGTTGTATAGATGATGTGGTGTTTAGAACATAGGCTTGGTTCTACATGGCTATATTGATTTCTGCTATGATTAGAGTTACTTGAGGAAACCAAGTTTAGGCTTTAGTATTAGCATGATTCTGTGGTTGGTAGTGGCAATGGTTGGCAAATTCTTATAACCATTTTGCATTAAATGTGTTTTAAATGTTACTCAGTAGACAACTAATGCAATGTACAATTAGTACATTATAAATATTTTATAAGCTAGCCTTAAGTAGAAATGGGAATAGCTAGTATTAATGATTAGAAATTAATCAACTTGTACTTAATTAAACAGGAGGATATCCAGCATTACTATCTCCACTTGATTACCCTGAGCAACGCAAGTATATTCCTCGAACTTTTCCATTACTTCATGTTTTATTCATGCTTGTATCTCCTGGTTGACACGATGTTTCACGAGATTGTCTTGTATATTGTTCCCTGAGTTTACTTGTGTCTGGGAGGGGAAATACTACAGATGTGTGATCAAATCCGTTACTATTCATGTGAATAGCAGAGGCCCTGCATCGTGCATACGGGACCGAAGTCGTACCATTTCATGTTCCCAGAATCTATCCAAGCCGATCACACACTCTGGATGTATTTCGATATATTGCACACATCAGGTTCATTGTGTATTTCATGTTCAAGTTTTATTTCATGTTTCCTGTATTTACTTTACAGTATTCATGTTCAGGTTTCATGTCAGGTTCTCATTTCTCGTACTTTATATTTTCTGTATTAATTTCCATACCATAATGTTCATGTTCATTCCTTGGATATACTTAGCTCCGCTCCTGACTATGATGTTGCAAGTGAGTTGGAGGCTATCTATGACAGTTATTACGGGCAGGAGCCTGGAGGCACCTATGAGCTAGCTGGTGTTACTCTGGATTTAGAGGCTGAGGAAGCCTAGCACTTTTTTTAGTTTTATTGGACTTTGTATTAGAGACATCAGTTATCTTTTCATTTGCTGGAATTGTAATAACTCTTAGACTTGTATTTGATTCTGGGATTCGATATTAGATGTTGTGGTTTATATTCATTGTTATCTGGACTTGTAGTTTCACTAGATATTGATACAACTTACTTCTTCTTGTCTAATGATGAAGGCTGGGCATGTCCGACTCGTGTCCGATTATTCGGGAGCGGGTCGTGACATGTTTTTAGTGGTGGCCCATGCAGGTCTATCCTAATGGTACCTAGGTATTAGTGTACTATTGGAGGACTTGATTAAACTAGTGAAACTTGATCACAGCATAGGAAAATTGAGAAATAAGGGTATATCAGGTACATTGACATTATAAAAATATTATTTATTTGTAGGTTTTAGGGTTTGTCAATCAACGAAGTTTTTTTTCTATTGCAGGATGGTCATTACGAGGAAGACCGCGGATCAGCCTGGAGTTGCAGGCAGTTCGGGAGAGTCTGCACCAGACGTTCCAGTAGAGCAGCTTCCGTCACCGCCTCCTATCTTTCCCCCGTTGCCCCGACGATGATGTTCGATGGCGCTCAGGTGATGGCCATGTTCCAGCAGTTCATGGAGTCCCAGAACCACCAGGCCGTACAGTTCAGAGCGACAGTTGTTGCATCACTCATGGAGCCAGACAGCACCAGCACCAGTAGGACCTCCAGCACCAGCAGCACCGAGACCAGGGACTTCCAGGGACTACCAGAACCTCTGTCCGATAGATTTTTGGGGCCATGAGGGGATCGTATATGCAGATAAGTGGCTGGAAAGTACAGAGCGGACGCTAAAGATGGCGAGAATTCCTGATGACTTGAAGATGGAAGTTGCGAGCATGCGACTTTTTGATCTTGCCAGAGCCTGGTACCGAGAGGAGCCCCAGTTAGCTGTGCCCCAGGTTCTCTGGACAGACTTTAAAACTCTATTCAAGAAGAAGTTCTTCCCCGACATTGAGCAAGACGAGCTTCGGATGCAGTTCGAGGCCTTGCAGCAGGGGACCATGACGGTGGCAGAGTATACGTCGGAGTTCACCCAACTCAGCAGGTTCACAGAAAACCTAGTCGGCATGCCAGATGAGAGGGCTTGGAGGTTCAAAAAGGGCCTCACCAGAGAGTTGTGGCATGCAGTAGCGATCAGCCAGGCGACGACTTATTCGAGCATCCTCAAGATTGCTTAGGCTGTAGAGAAAGAGATGGACCCGAGGTCCAAGAGGGATAGGGACATCGGCAGTAGCAGCTATCAGGCACCGGCAGGCGAAGAAGACTCAGATTCAGACTCAGGCGAGGCCACCACAGCTGGCAGCAGTTCAGCATCGTCCCACCAGTTTTAGCATTCAGCATCAAAGACAGCAGGGGGTCACTTGCACATACTATCATCCGCCAGGCCACCACGTGGAGGTCTATCGCAAGAGGCTCGGACTTTGCCTATTCTGCGGATCAGATGCACATCAGATGAGAGACTGCCAGCATGCCACAGCCTGACTAACATGAGGACCCCGAGGAGCTGGAGGACCACCACCTGCACCACCCATAGCACTACCGGCTGCACCCCAGAGAGGAGGACCCGCTCTACCACCTCAGCAGCAGAGATTTGAACAACACTAGCAGCAGCAGAGGAGAGGACCACAGCAGGGACGTACTTACGTCATGGTTGCAGTTGAGGAGGATGAGGCAACCCTAGATGTTATTACAGGTTCTATCATTTTATATTCATTTCCTGCCATTGCGTTGTTTGATTCTGGAGCCACGCATAGCTTTGTATCATATGAGTTTCTGTATAGACACGGCTTCACACCTAAGCCCACTAGGAGGAACTGTCGGATTATGACAGGAGGAGGAGTAGTGCCAGTTAGTATGATAGTGGATTACCCTATCACTATAGCTGGAAGGAAGCTTAGGACTCGACTTCTAGTAATGACATTGCCCGGATTTGATGTAGTCCTCGGCATTGACTGGATGAGCGAGTAGTTTGCTGTAATAGACTGCCATGAAGGGAAGGTTACTTTCATCCCGCTTGGAGTTTCGTCGTTCGAGGTCAGAAGACGGATCGCAGAGAGGCCAGAAGGATTCTACTTCAGAGCAGTTACAGAAGACCAGGAGTTGTCGTACCCGTTGATTGCAGAGTTTCTAGATATCTTCCCCGAGGAGTTGCCAGGATTGCCGCCAGATCGAAATGTGGAGTTCAGCATCGACTTAGTGCCCAGATCAGCGCCGAAGTCCCAGCTATGCTACAAGATCAACCCGAAGGAAGCTGCAGAGTTGAAGGCCCAGATTGATGAGTTGGAAGACAAGGGTTTTATTAGGTCCAGTACTTCACCGTGGGGAGCACCGGTACTCTTCGTGCCGAAGAAGGATGGGACTGTGAGAATGTATGTCGATTACCGTGCACTCAATAACATCACCATCAAGATTAAATACCCGTTGTGGATTGATGAGCTGTTTGATCAGCTGAGTAGGGCGAAGGTCTTTTCCAAGATTAACCTTCGGTCGGGGTATCATCAGATGAAGGTTCGGGAGCAGGATATTCCGAAGAAAGCTTTTAATACTCTTTACGGCCAGTATGAATTTTTGGTGATGTCGTTCGGACTCACCAATGCCCCAGTAGTGTTTATGAACTTGATGAATAAAGTTTTTTACAAGTATTTGGACAAGTTTGTCATCGCCTTCATTGACGACATCTTGATATATTAGAAGACCGAAGAGGAGCATGTGGAGCACCTACGAATTATTTTGGAGACCCTGCGGAAGGAGAAGCTGTACGGGAAGCTCTCGAAGTGCGAGTTCTTCTTGGACAAAGTGGATTTCTTGGGGGCATGTGGTGACTAGAGAGGGAATTTCTGTGGATCCCAAGAAGATTGAAGCTGTGGAAGCTTGGGTGCCTCCCAAGTCAGTAGCTGAGATTCGTAGTTTCCTGGGGCTAGAGGATACTACCGGAATTTCGTGAAATATTTTGCCAAGATAGCAGAGCTAATGACCAAGCTTACGCGGAAGGCCGAGGAGTTCATCTGGAGTGACGCCTGCCAATCAACATTTGAAGAATTGAAGAGAAGACTCACTACAGCACCAGTTCTAGCTTTGCCATCCGGATCTGGAGGATATGCTGCGGGTTTGCGCACTCAATTTCGACAGATCGTGGGAGGATCACTTGCATCTTGTGGAGTTTGCCTATAACAACAGTTATCAGGCTAGCATCGAGATGACACCGTTCGAGGTACTGTATGGACGGAGATATCGTACACCTTTATCCTGGGATGACGTTGGCGAGAGGCTTTGCTTGGGCCAGAGATGGTGGTAGATTCGACCGAGAATATCGGACTGATCAGATAGCATCTCAGAGTTGCACAAGATCGACAGAAGCACTGGACAGATAGCAGCAGACGGCCACTGGAGTTTGCAGTTAGTGATAGAGTGTTCCTGAAGATCTCGCCGACCAGAGGCATCATCCGTTTTGGCAGAGGTGGGAAGCTTAGCCCCAGATATATCAGACCCTTCGATGTGAGATTGGCGAGGGGTGGCATATCGATTAGCGCTTCCAGCTATTTTGGAAGGAGTGTATGACGTCTTCACGTGCCCCAGCTTCGACGCTATATTTCAGATCCAAGCCATATGGTGGACTATTTAAAGCTAGAAGTGGGTTCAAGCTTGACTTACGAAGAGTAGCCAGTGGAGATCCTTGATCGGAGAGAGAAGCAACTGCGGAATCGACTATTCCACTTGTCCGAGTCATGTGGAGACATCATTCTTCGGGAGAGTACATATGGGAGCGCGAGGACGAGATGAGGGAGCGATATCCTAATTTGTTTGCTTGATTGTATTGTGTTTTGAGAATGGTAAATACATGACTTGTGTTTAAAACATTCATTAGTCGTGTTCTCACTTTTGAGGTTTTATTTTGTTCTTCAATTTCGAGAACGAAATTATTTTAAGGGGAGAGATTTGTCACTCTACTTTTTCAGTTTTCAAAACCTAAATTTATTTCCTGATTAATGATTAATTATTTAATTGATTTTCAAATAATGAGTTTTTATAACTATTTTGGAGGGAATTGAATTAGAGCAAGATTTCAAATTTTAAAAGTTTGTTGTAACTAACAATTAGTGGTCCCCACCTTTTCTAACTGATTTTTAGAATTTTATGCAATATGTGAAAAGGGCAGGGGCTTGAGTGTTAATAAGCCATTTAGTGGGGGGGTTTGTTAAAATCCTTTTCTTATTTAGTTCATTCCCGAAGAGAGAGGAAGCAATTCCTCCATTCTTCACTCTCGGCTAAATTTCGAGAGCTGAGCTCTTTGTTCTTCCCCCAAATCCTTGCAGGACCAAACCCTAACCGACCGGTCGACGACATCAACTCCGGCGATAGCGACGAGGGCGGGTCTCTTCTCCGTGTTTGAGCCACCGTAGCAGCGCCATCACTTCGGCAACAACCGTAGCTAGGGATCGTCGTCCCTGTGAGCATCTTCTCCGACGGCGACAACCGCGGCGATGGCGAGGCGACTTCACTCCTGCGATGGCTGGGATTTGTCATCTCCTCCACGAGTTCTTCTCTGGTGATCGCTCGACACCGCGTGTCCGTGTCCCCTTTCGTGTCCTCTTTGCTCTGAAAATTGATTCGGTGAGTTCTTGAACATTCTTCTTAAATTATTCTGATCTAGAATTGATTAGCAATTTTGACCGAGTTCTCAAATTGATCGAAATTATTTCCTGTACTCAAGAGTACACTCGTGATTCTTTGTGATCCGGACTCAGCGCCAACTGAAGTATCCTTGATTGTTGTTCGAACTCGAGATTGACAGTCGTACTGAACCACTTATTGATCAAGTTCGTGTCCGGTAGGCATCAACCAACGGTGAGTACTTGATTTATTCTTGAATTTGGGACAATTTCCTGAATTAGTTGTTTCCTGTGAATCAATCCTTTCGTTGTGTGTCATGTTGTTGATGCAGATCTTAATAAGATCGTGTCCAAAATTGGAAGTACGTGTCCTCTTCATCGATCTATCTATCAGGTAATTTTCTCTTAAATTCTTAATTTAATTAGTTTTGGATTTGGTCGTAATACTAGTATTGTTTCTGCGTTGCGTTTTCCATGTTCGTGTCTGCTCCTTGTGATATTTGAGCCGTGTTCGAGGACCTACTGTACTCGTTCGTATGATGAAGTGTCCAGGCGTGTCGTGTTGAGTACCTGTTCGTGAGGTGTAGCTGGTTTCAGGGTGATGCATTCTGCATGTTCGTGTTCGGGATCTTACCAGTTCGTATTATGTTGGGTTCGTGTCCTCCTGTGGATGCTTCGAGTCCAGTCGTGATCATTTTTTAGTTAAGAATTGTGTTCGAGCAACCAATCCAGGGGTCCAGAGTTGAGGCAATGGCTAATTTCTATACTAATTCGATTTTGTTGGAGATTTACTTCCCTATATTATTGTAATTAATAGTGTGGAGTTTGTTATTTTAAGAATTGAATTTAAATCCAGTCTTTTATGATTTTGATATGTCATGATTATCATTAAGTCTTGTTGAGAAGTTCATTTTTAGTTTCCTTCTTGCTGTGTTGTGAGTAATATGGGATGGAATGGCTAGGTGTTGTGTTAGTAGGAATCTGGGGCATGATTTATTTCTTTAATTGTTAATTAATTTGTTAAGCACAGTTGAGTTGTATAGATGCTGTGGTGTTTAGTACATAGGCTTGGTTCTACATGGCCATATTGATTTCTGCTATGATTAGAGCTACTTGAGGAAACCAAGTTTAGGCTTTAGTATTAGCATGATTCTGTGGTTGGTAGTGGCAATGGTTGGCAAATTCTTATAACCATTTTGCATTAAATGTGTTTGAATGTTACTCAGTAGACAACTAATGCAATGTACAATTAGTACATTTATAAATATTTTATAAGCTAGCCTTAAGTAGAAATAGGAATAGCTATTAATGATTAGAAATTAATCAACTTGTACTTAATTAAACAGGAGGATATCCAGCATTACTATGCCCACTTGATCACTCTGAGAAAGGCAAGTATACTCCTCGGACTTGTCCATTACTTCATGTCTTTATTCATGCTTGTATCTCCTGGTTGACATGATGTTTCACGAGATTGTCTTGTATCTTGTTCCCTGAGTTTACTTGTGTCTGAAAAGGGAAATACTACAGATGTGTGATCAAACCCGAGTTACTATTCATATGAATAGCTTAGGCCCTGCATCGTGCACGCGGGACCGAAGCTATACCATTTCATGTTTCCTGAATCTACCCAAGCCGATCACACACTCTGGATGTATTTCAATATATTGCACACATCAGGTTCATTGTGTATTTCATGTTCAGGTTTTATTTCATGTTCCCTGTATTTACTTTACAGTATTCATGTTCAGGTTCTCATTTCTCATACTTTATATTTTCTGTATTCATTTCCATACCATGATGTTCATGTTCATTCCTTGGATATACTTAGCTCCGCTCCTGACTAGGATATGTTGCAGGTGAGTTGGAGGCTATCTGTGACACTTATTACGGACAGGAGCCTGGAGGCACCTATGAGCTAGCTGGTGTTACCCTGGATTTAGAGGCTGAGGAAGCCTAGCACTTTTCTTTTAGTTTTATTGGACTTTGTATTAGAGACATCAGTTATCTTTTCATTTGCTGGAATTGTAATAACTCTTAGACTTGTATTTGATTCTGGGATTCGATATTAGATGTTGTGGTTTATTCATTGTTATCTGGACTTGTAGTTTCCCTAGATATTGGTACTGCTTACTTCATCGTGTCTAACGATGAAGGCTGAGCTTGTCCGACTCGTGTCCGATTATTCGAGAGCGGGTCATGACATTACTTTAGCTATTACTTGTGTCTTAAACAGATACATCAGTAATAAAGTCATGAAAAGATCATCAGTTCGTTATTCCATGCAAATCAAATGCACAAGGCCGCTTCTTATTCAAAGTATTTCAAATTTTTAAAAATTCAAATTTGAAAACTTTGAAGGGTGTTTTATAGAAGCTAAAAATTGCTACAAAGAACATATTGTGCTGGACAAATGACAAATGGCACTCAGAAACAAATGGCGCTCAGAAAATAAATAGCGCTCATAATCAAATAGCGCTCAAAAATAAATAGTGCTTAGAAGAATGGCGCATGATCCCACATGGCAAGCTTCCTCGAGAAGCTCAAGCGCTCGTCATAATGACTGACAAACACATCAGTCGAGGAAAACCTTTTTGAATCCCGAGCGCATGACGCTTGAAAAGATTGTGTCAGATTTTGTAATCATGACTGATAGCTGCCTCGATATTTATCATTTGGCACGATATAGTCATTATTTTACAGATTTAAATGGAGGAGAGGGCGCTAATCATCAAATAGCGCCAAGCGCCATTTAGCAATCAGTACCAATTGATCAAATCATCCAGAAGCAGTTAGATGAGGTGGCACGCATGCCTCTAATCTCGAAAAACGTGTACGTGATACTGCCCACGACCAAGCGCATCTCTCTCACAGAATACCATGCGTCCCAAGCAGTTAACCAACCGCTCGCGCAATGGATGATGGCCGCCAATTGCTAGTGTGTGCCAATCAGAATAACTGGCTGACAGTTATTTCAAAACTTTATAAATAGAGTTCCAAATCGCTTCTCAAGTATTACTAATGATCATAATCTTCTGACAAATTGCTGCTACACTCTCCAGATGTTGTCTTCTTCAACATCGCATCGTCCAAGGGATAAAGTGATTGTCTTCTGATCAGATTCCTACAATTGTACTTCCCAGAAATCAAATTGTCTTGTACCTTTTTTAGTTTGTAATCAAACTTTTGTTTTTGCAAACAGGATGAGAAAATCATATTCTAGGTTATAATAGGATTTCCTAAATAGAAAATAGGAATCTTATTATACCTAAGATATTCCATCAACATCCTATTTTAGATCATAATAGGATTTTTCTAAAATAAGAATCATATTATATCTAAAATAGCACAACCCCAATTATGGATATCCAAATCTAATCAAATCATGAAATACTTAACTAGATTTGGATTCCACAAATATGTTGTTACCAAATCTAGACTGGACTCCGACACTATGGCTAGAGAAGATCGAAGAGGAATGATCATCAAAAATTTTAGGTTATTAACGTCTGCACACATCTCTCTACCCCTGTTTTTCAAACTGCATATCTATGTGAGTTTCAAGAAGTAGATTAAGGTTGAACTCTATCAAGATCTCACTTATGTTCACTTCATCTGTACTTTTAAACCAGTGTGGTGGTTGTATATTAAATGAACTAGCAATATGATCAGGGAATCGAGGACCGAAATCTACTTTCTTTTTCGATATAGACAACCATTGAATCGCTCAAGTACTTATCTTCCATCTTGTTAAGTTAGAAATCGATTAGTTAGAAACCTAATATTAAGTGCTTTGGTAAGTCCATTAGAATGTTAATAAAGTTCTCAAAGCAAAAGGACTAATTGTTAATGGCATGCAAAACAAGAATTTTAACTATAAATTGCTAGTGTACCCACCTGGGATGCCTATCTTAAAGTATTTTATCCATCTTAGATATACAAAATCCTATATTATAAAGAAATATAGGTGTTTACTTTTGCGAGTACTCGACAACTATGTTGGGCGGGCACAAAAAAGATACGACATGTACGATACAGTCATTAACAATAGACATTTTTGTCATGCCCTAGTATATGTACTATGGAGTGTGATTGTAATGTCCACACTATGTCCAACATGATGCATATGTCATGGATATGACATCGATTTTTGGTATGCGCAACTTGAGGCTTCCTTTTAGTTGACAATACTCCATTTTTGATCTCTTGCAACATGGGGACAACATCTTTCATCAGAAATCTTTCGTTTGGTAAGTCCTTTGAACAATGTAAGCCCACCTCTATGATAGATGAGAGGCATCTATGCAAAATGTTCACTCCGTCTGAATGCTGCTGTAGGTTGGTAAACTCGGTTCTAAGGATATTGTTGTCTACAATCTCCATCATAGTAGTTGGATATGCATTGCATACCCATTGCCTCAGATTTAATTCCCCACTAAACATTGTGTCGACTGGCTTCTTTCCTGTGACTAATTCAAGCAGCAGAATCCCAAAGCTGTAGACATCTCCCCTTATTGTAACCCTCTAGTTGACCCGTACTCTGTTGCATATTGTAGTTAGCAACATAGTAAATTAGCACAAGTTATTATTGGAAATAATGAGAAGTACCTGGAGCCATATAGCCGACAGTGCCTGTGTTGTTAGTCGGTGTTGTAGAGTTGTTGTCAATGAGCATCAGTTTGGCAATGCCAAAGTCGCTTATTTTTGCGACCATGTCTTCGTCCAACAGAATGTTGCTAGGCTTCAGATCACAATGTACAATAACATGATGATGTTGGTGATGAAGGTAGTCTAAGCCCATGGACACATCCAACATTATGTTTATCCTTTGGAGTAGGGTCAAGCATTGGTTTTCAGAGTACAACCACTTGTCCAGGCTTTGATTTGGCATGAACTCGAGAACCAATGCCTTGAACTCTAAGTTTGAACAAGTACTGATGAGCTTGACAAGATTTCTATGGCGAACCTGGCCCAAAGTACAACATTCTGCATCAAAACTCCTTGAAGCCCCTTCAACTTCTAAATTCAAGACTTTCACTGCAACGACCAACCCATCTCTAGGCTTCCTTTATATACCTTGCCAATGCTACCTCTTCCTAGTAAGTTGGCTTCACTGAAGTTGTCGGTCGCACGAGCTAGTTCAAAATATGGAATCCATCTATGATAATTCAAATATGGTGACTCCTCCATAAATGAGGTCTTGGCCTTCTTCCTTATAATTTTTTTCACCAAGAGGAAAAGCAAGCGAGAAACACTACGACAGAAGCTATTGATGGGAGGACATATTTGAGCAATCGTAATTTCGCTCTTGAAGTAGATGTCGTGACATTTGTAGGGCAAGGTGGAAATTTAAATTGAGGTGCTCCACATAATGCTCGATTTTCCATCAAAGATGTGATGCTGACATTTGAGAATATTTTTCCCTCTGGTATTTCTCCTTCCAACATATTGAAGGAGAGGTCTAGACTATTCATGTAGGATAGGTTTGAGAAGGACTTAGGTATGACACCAGAGAGAAAATTATGCGAAAGATTTAGATATTTGACATTGAATAATCTACCGAGTTGTTGAGGAATTTGGCCATGGAACGAATTATTTGAAAGATCTAAATATGTAATACTTTGGAGTTCCCCAAGAGCACTAGAGATGTTACCTGACAGCTGATTACTCCGTAGATCTATATAGTCTATGGCCTTCAATTTGGCCATCTGCGGGAGGAGTAAGCCCTCAAATCTGTTTTTATTGAGGTCAAGATAAATGAGACTTGTTAGGCTCAATAAACTCAAGGGAATGCTTGATGATAACTTGTTCACAGCTAATTGAAGGATTTGTAGCCTTCTAATGTTGCCGATAGAATCTGGTATTTGCCCCGAGAATTCATTCTCTGCAAAGGATATTAGTGCCAGGTTTGTCATTAGCCGATATTGGTTGGTATCGATCCTGTAAGTCTATTAGAACCCAGATACATCGTTTGGAGCTTCGCCAGCCTCCATAGTGTCCTAGGAATCGTTCCTGTCAGCTCATTAGTTGACAGAGCTAGAGAAATCAGGCTGCTCAAATTCCCTAGTCCTGCAGGGATGCTTCCTATGATGTGGTTCTGGGAAACAAGAAAATATTCAAGATTCGTTGATAGATTTCCGCATGCATCCGGAAGAACACCTTCAAATTGATTAGCCATCGCTACAAGAGTATTTAAATCCCTACAGTTTGTGAGAGATGCGATGAAATCAAGCCCTCCCGATAGAGCATTTCCTGCCATGCGCAAGTTCCGAAGGAATGGCATTGAATTGGCAAGTGTAGCTGGCACCGGTCCGGTGAGATTGTTACTCGAAACTGAGAGAAGGATCATCTTGGAAGCATTCCCGAATGAAATTGGTATCGAGCCTTCAATACCATTCATATCCAAGTAAAGATATTGGAGATTCACTAGATTCCCCATCTCCTCAGGAATTTCCCCTTCCAAGTCATTAAAGGCCAGAGAGAGGTACTGGAGCTTCGTGAGGTTGCCTATTGAAGCCGGGATGGCTCCGGTGAATTGATTTTGTCCCAGGGACAATTTCACAAGCTCCGACAGGTTCCCGAATGAGGATGGTACACTTCCGGTTAACTTATTTCTAGCGAGGTCAATCCGTCGAAGTGTCGAACATTGGGCAAGGCAATATGGGACCTGTCCAGTCAGCAAGTTGTCCGTGATCGATATGTTGTCTATTCGAGGGAGCATTGCTGGTATGGGGAGAGAGCCGGAGAGGTTGTTATAGGACAAGTTTATGATGACGAGCGAAGACATGTTGAATATCGATGGAGGGATCGGACCGGAGAGGAGGTTCTGTCGGAGGAGGAGCGTTGCGAGCCGGGGAAGCCGGCCTAGGGTGTCGGGGATGGTGCCGGAGAGGGAGTTGTTGGAGAGGTCGAGAGAAGAGAGGAAGGAGAGGTTGGAGAGGTGGGAGAGATGGTGCCTTGCAAGGAGAAGCTGCTGAGGTTGAGGGAGACGACCCTCGGCCGACGCCGGCTGCAGCCAACACCAACCCAAGTGCAGAAGGGGGCGTCCGTGGTCCAGTTTGCTGCGATGATAATGCCGGAAGCATCACCACCACTAGTAGTGCTGGCAGCTTTGAAAGCGAGCAGGGATGAGAGGTCGTGGAGTTGTCGAGTGCTCCGATGGCAGCAGATGTTGCTGAGAATAGACTTAATGCAAGCAGCAGGAGGAGGAGGAAGAAGAGTAGGCATTGGTTGCCTGAGAATAGAAATGCCATGTCTGTATATATGTAGCCTTTATTATTTTTGATTGGGTTGATAGAAGTAGTGATCAGTGAGTCTCTTCTTATAATGACTTTGAAGAGGCACATAAGTCAAGCAAGAAACGTGCACTGACTGACTAGAGAATGGGGACTGTGTATCCGGTCCTCATCCACCATCCATCTCCGGTCATGATCCACCAAATGGAGAATAGAAATGCATGCACATCCATCTCTATATTTTACTTCTTTTTTGTTTGATACTGCGACTTTGTCAACGGTTTGTGACTGCAGTCGATGTGGTGGCCGGTTATTGGTCCCTTTGTCTGGGTGGAGTCCGACAATAGCAGAGGGGTAATGATTGACTGTCATGTTGGGCTGCGGTCACGTCCGCGTTTACAACCCGCAAGCAAAATATTATTTATTTTTATTTTTATTTTAAATTTGGTTGGTAGAACAGTGAGCCGATAATGAATTAGAACTGAGTTGTAGTCAAGAGTACGTACGCACATAGACTTTGATGGATGAACAAGTGTATGAAGCGGCTGGTCAATTAAGGAAACTCTCAACGAAACGTGCACTGACCGAAACCATTTTTTTTAGTAAATGTGAGGGTGATCGATCCACCGTCTGTCTCCGGTCCTCATCCACCATCTCTCTTTTCTTCGGCTGTGGCTGTGCAAACCATTTACTAAACCTTGTACATGCGGTCATGTTCTGTACAATAATATAGTTTTAGGTAGCTTAGTTGTAAAGAAAAAAAATGGCAAATATTTAACGGAGAAACATTCTGCCACTGTTACCGATGCACAAATTTTGCCAGATTGACATAAATATTTAATATTGGCTTATATGGTTCGCAGGAAAGAAAAGGAAATTAATTCTTTGATTTTTTATGTTTTTTTTTTCTTTGAGAAATTACAATTTCAATTAATTTTTTCGATGTTTGGGTGGGGGGATCATTTTCTCCTCTATTTTTCTTCCACTTAGGAATCCTTTTCAATGTTTTCATTTCCTACTCATTTCCTTTAGCATTCAAACACAAGAAGGGAATGACTTTCCTTTCCTGTTGCCTTGATTCCGCAAACCAAACATGGCCTATATGTATAGGTGGTATTACGGGATGGAAGAGAGAATAAGAGAAGTGACAATCACCTCTAGCCTAGTGGCTGAGGTAGGAGGCATTTGCCCCATCTATGGGTTCGAACCGGGTGGACGTGTATTATTCCTTCCATTTATAATAATGGTGGAAGTTTGGGACATTGGGCCCAAAAGGCATACAATGCAGCGTGCAAAAAGTCACGTTATAATTTTAGATAATATGCAACCGGACCAAGAGCCTCCGATACCTCTATTGTATATCATGCCACGTTATCCTACAGGAAGTGTTTAGCCAGAGACAAACACGCCCCATATTTTAGGCACAAAGTCACGAGTCATGTCTGACAGGTTAGGGTCCTTTTGGCTGACGAGAGCACTTCTTGGCAGGCTAGCGAGGACACGTCTCAATAGGATGGCATGTCAGACTGGTTCAAGGACTTTTTATGTTGGATACTATGCAGATATTAACGACTCCATCAAGGTCGATACCCACTCAGGACTCGAGGAGGATGGTGGTTCAGATGCCCCAAGGAGGATAAGGCGCAAAGGAATTAGCAACTACATCTTAGAACTGGACGTCAAAGGGATTACATACGACTTGCTACGTCAGGTAGCTGAGAAATGCACTACAAGAAAATATGACTTACTAAGGTTAAGAACTGTTTTAATAAACGTCTACACCATCTCAAATATTATTTGGAACGATATTTGGGACGGATTTAAAAGGTGTTATTAGGATAGCGTGGCAAAATCTTAATGGACGAAAAAAATCCATCCTAATTATTTTTTAAGTGTGTTAAAACAACCGTCTCAAATGTGTATAAATTCTCACATTTATGCGACGATTCATTAAGTCGTTGCAAAGGGTAAGTATTTATAATGGAATAAAATTGTATTTAATAATTTGGCAGCGATTTGTTAGGGCCGGATTGAGAAGAGTAACAAACCATATACTTCAGTTTTAGAACTGTTAAGTTTTGTTTTGTAAAAGCTTTACTCCTAAGAGCTTTTTTGATAGCAACAAATCTATTCCAAAAACTAATAACCGCCATCTAATTATCATGAAATTATTACTTTCCTTGTCCCTCCTATAAGACATACAATTATAATCCATATACAACTAATAAAAATAAAATATTTTAGTAATGTTTCTTGAAAGTATTATCACTACTTTTGACCACTTTCAACGAAAGCAACGAAAGACAAAAACTCTTCAAAAGTAAGTTCAACCAAATTTCTAATATATGCCCACTTTCACCCTCACTTTCCTCCAACCAAACAACCCCATACTTAAAATGAAACAAACACGAATTAGTACTTGTGAAATAAGGGTCAATACTTCCTGGCAAGAGCTTTGGACTCATCAGTCTTCTCCTTAGCTGCCGACGTGGGAGGGTATTGTAAGATCCATTCCCAGATTTTATATTTCTAAAATTTTCGATATTTAATTTTTCTCGTAATTTTAAACTAAATCATAATTTTCTGCTAAAATTCATTTGTGACTGTAGTAGAAAATTTGACTCTTAGTTTTAGACATGAAGTCATTAAGATGTGGTACTTGCCTTTTTCGATGAAGTGGAGCAAAATAAAAAATTAAAAAATCGACATTTTGCATACGCATAACAGTGAAGTAGTGAGAAGTGGAAAGTACTTCATTTGGGTGCTTTAATGAAGTGTAGGTTACAAGTGAAAATTTTAAGGTTTGGTGTTTGGTTAATTGGTTGTTGAAGTGAGTGGAAAAGTGTAACATTTTATTGAACTGACATAATAATAATAATAAATTAAAGTGGAGGCGAAGTGGTCCTCCAACCAAACACGCGAAGTGTGAAAGGGAAATTCCCACTTCCACGCTCCAATTCGGAGAGAAAAAAAATCATGTGTCAAAACTCCAATTTTAGGGCAGACAAGATTTACTGTTTATGTCAAATCATACTAAATCCTATATGTAAATCCTCCAATCAAATGAAGTAGTCAAAAATGTGAATTTTGACCAATCCCGTGCTCCAAATCCGCTAACCAAACAGTCCCTAAGCCCAAGATTGTCTTGGATTTGGCCATAAATTTATCAACCACATCACTACAACAAAAATACCTTTTTATGACGGCTAAAAGGCGTCATAAATGACATTTTATAACGATTTTTTCTAAGCTCGCAGTCGTTATAAAAACTATGTTATAAATATTTTATAAAAGCGTTATAATTTTTTTGTTTATATAACATTTTTATCCTAAAAACGTTATAAGTGAGACGAACATATATAACATTTATTTTGCAAAGTGTTATAAATAAGTTAATATATATATATTATATATATATATAATATATATATAATATATATACTTATTTTCAAAGTGTATAAATATGAAATCTAATATAATACTTTTTCAAACTATTATAGATGTTTTGGACACACATATATCTCACTTGTCAAAGCGTTATAAAAAGCAATATTCATATGCTCAATTCCAAAACATTCATTTCGAACCAGACAACATAAATTATTTAATACAAATTTAACAGACACTTGAAACATTCTTTTCAAAAAATATTAATCATATTCCAAAAGTACATAATACCACTATCTTAATTATATTTTTTTAAATATATCCAAATACATGTGTATATACATCTTAATTTCATTTTTCAGGGCACCGACCCTCAAAACTGTTAGATAGCTCCTTTGGCTTCAATATCAACACCAAAATTGTCGGCATCCATTCAAAACTATCAACACGTAACACCCTCGAAAACGGTCAGGGAGAACCCTGAAAATTATTACATCAAGTATCAACTCCTAGAAATCAGATGACAAGGGATAATCACAAAGATTTTGCTAAAATATTTGTGCATCAAAAAGGATCCAAAAGGAACTACATCAGTTTATAATCAAAACATCCTAGACACGCTACAAGAAAATAACCTTTTTATG
>JANAVB010005842.1:0-50811 GCA_029216955.1 Iris pallida
AATGAATCTCCTGATATAGCATCTTCCTTGAATCCGCGTAGCTCTTTTAAGGTGCGTGGGACGCATCTCTTGGATGGCTTTGATCTTCTCGGTCCACGTGTATACCTTTAGCGGTAATGACGAAGCCGAGAAATTTACCACTAGAACGCCCAGGAAGGACTTAGTAGGGTTCATTTTAAGTTGATGTGACGCATTAAATCAAAGATAGTCTTCAAATCTTGGATATGATTCTCCTTTCGTCGACTTTTGACTGCAATATCATCAACATAGCATTCGACTATTTTTCGGAGATGTTCGCGAAATATAGCTCATTGCTCGCTGATATGTTGCTCCTGCATTCTTGAGACCAACGGCATCACTGTATAACAGTATGTACCGATCGGCGTTCTGAAGGAAGTGTGTTTTTCATCATCTGGAAACATTTTGATCTGGTTGTATCCCGAATACCCATCCATAAATGACATTCGTTCGAAACCACATGTATTGTCGATCATGACATCACTAATTGGAAGAGAAACTCGTCTTTAGGACAAGCTGCATTGAGATCGCGAAAGTCTATACAGACTCGGATCTTGCCAGTCTTTTAAGGACAGGAACATGTTAGCCACCCATGCAGGATGTTGTTCCTCTCGAATAAATCCGAAGCCATAAGCTTGTTGACTTGTACTTCAATTGCATCCATAATGTCTGGACGAAATTGTCACTGTTGCTGTTTGACCGGTTTAGCATTTGGCATAATATTAAGCTTGTGCATTGCGATCTTCGGATCTAGTCCTGGCATATCCTCGTAGTTCCAGGCGAAGACATCGATATAATCACGAATAAGCTTGATCATGTCTTGCTTATCTGTTTTGAAAGACTTTCACTGATGAATATTGGTTTAGGAGAACCTTCTTCACCAACATCAATTTGGATCAGTTTATCTTCGGTAGGAGGTTCCCTCTGCTCGAACCTGAATTCCTATTGATCATCTAATCTTTGAGCCCATTGTTCTGATTCGGGTGATATTTCAAAATCATCCTCATCTTCATCATTTTCTTGTGGGCCATCAACAGAGACCATATTGATGGATAGAATAGAGCGATGAAGATCGCCAACACTCGTGTCAGAATCCCAAGAGAGAGAATCAGAAGACTCAGATCGTTCATCTTCAGATTGTTCGTCTTTATTGAATTTTGACTCTTCATGGACTATGTTGATAAAGGAAGTAGGAGCAATGTAACCTAAACCACATTTTGTCCTTCCGTATTTTAATGGAGGAATTCGAACAGGCATTCTTCTTCCTTTCCCATTATTGAGACTGGTTCTAAAGTCATAACCCATATTTTTGATGATATTTTTGGATTGTTGACTGTAGCGACGCAGTTGTAACCTTCCAGTATCATCGTTTATGTCATCTTCTTCCAAGTTAGGAGGATTCTGAGGTCCTTTATAGAAAAATATTGGATTTTCTCCCTTCTTTCGACTGGGGACCACAAAGTATGATTTCTGTATAGAGTCTAATGATACGTCTGTATGAAGAGCTTGAACAACCCTATAGTTAGTGGCTCTAAGCTATTTAGCAATTGTAAATAACTTTGTACATAACCACAAACATCAATATACTGCAAAGGAGATGCTTCATTAATACTAGATGCTGTATTTACAACAGAAGGCTGAGCCTTATCAGACTTAGTCAGATTAACGACAAAGGGGGAAGAAGAAGAACAGTTAGAATTTTTGTTTCGATTAAGATCGATAACAAAAGGCTCAGAAGAGGTGAGCTCCCTTGAAGAAGACCGTGGATAAGTAATGCGTCCACTGACTGGAATGACTAGAGTATCTGATCTAGCCTGAGAAGATGGAGGGGGAGTGATGAGTCCACTGACAGGAATGATCAGCGAACTTTGTGAAGCTTGGGAAGATGGTGCAGTAGTGCGTCCACTGACAGGAATTATCAGTGAGCCCTGGGACAGATGATGAAGTAGTACGTCCACTGACCGGAATTATCAGTGAACCTTCTTCGGATGATCTAACAGACTGCGGAGGAGTGATACAGCCCTTTTACAGGAATAACAAAAGTGTCAACTTTGGATGTCTCATCTTCATTATCCATAGCTTGCAAGACTTTCGAGTATTCATCTTTGTACATGCGAGCGTCATTGAAGTAAGCTTCGACTCCTTTGAATGGGTAAAGATCTGCCACTTCTTTTTGAACCTCTCCATTATCATCAACATATTTGAAGCACTGATGAAGGGTTGAAGGAACGACATTATGTTCATGCAAGAATGGTCTTCCTAATAGAGCATTGTATGAGCAACCATGATTGTCGATGATGTAAAAAGTAACCTTAGTACGAAGATCGCCTATTTGAAATTTAAGGCGAATCTTGCCTAAAGGCTCACTTTTTCCTTGATTGAATCCCAAGATGGTAGTGATAGTGCTGGAGAGGCTATGTACAGGTATCTTCAATGCATCTAACATAGCCTTTGGCATAATACTGAGAGCGGATCCTGGATCAATCAATAAACGATCAACCTTCATAGAATCAATATATCCTGTATGATATAAAGGACGGTCATGTCGATTATCCTCTAGCAGCATATCGTCCTGCGTAAAGGTAATGTTTGGAATAAATTCCAATACATTATGGCAATGAGAAACAGGTCCTGTTTCCAACTTCTTGAGAAGAGTTAAGCAGGTTTCTGCTTGCAGCAGTGCTTCACTTAAAGTTTCTCGAGTCTCTTTAGAGAGACGTAAGAGCTCGAAGATTGACAATTTAGCTGGTGTATTGGCTAGTTGAGCCAATATATCAAAATTATAAGGCTTTTCAAGTCCTGTAGGAGATGACTTCTTCAATGGTTTGTCGAAGCGGACTTGTTGTTTGCCTTTGTCAGCTGCTGTTGGTTTAGAAGGAACTGTCTCAACAGGAACATTTAAAGGCTCTTCAGTAGAGACTGGAGTTGAAGCTGTAGCCGGAGGAACGTCAGAAATTTCTTCAGGAACTTCAGCATAATCTTTCAAATATACTTTTCCTGACCGAGTTCCAGCATGAACTTCAACTTCAGATTCTGGTTCAAGGTCTATGGAAACCATGCTGCAATTCTTTATTTTGCTCTTGGTTCTTTTATGTTTGATGAAAGCTTCATTCCAGAAACCAAGGGCCAACACGAGATTGATTATGTCTCATGGTGATGGCCAAAGGTGCTCGGAGTCCCTTGCCTGAGTTCAAACCTGGGGCAGTGGCTAGATCATAACCCATCTTCGCCATCAATTCACGAGATTGTGAACTGTATAAATAAAAGCAGGTTTGTACCTATCTTCAATTTGAGGTACAGATTTTATCTTCGTAGAGAGTGAATTTCCTGCTGAGATGAAAGTAGAGGTTAGATAAAAATCGGGTGTGAAACTAGAAGTCACATTGCATGACTTAGTCTTCCCGAACTTCTTTTTAGATGAGGAAATCTTCCGAGGAGAAGAGGAAGACGTTTCAAACTCCGTCATTAAATCCGGGTGAATCCACATGATCTCTCCCTTCTTAGTTGTGACAGGAACAAGTCCGTCATTCTGTGCTGGTGGGATGTTTACAACTTCGAGAGTTGCTTTGGGGATAGGAACAATCCCACTTTCCACCTTTAAGGGAGGGAAGTCACCGAACTGCATTGAAATTATATTTGCTGTGACTGTTTTGTCTTTGGGTGTTAATGTCACAGCTCCTGATTTAATCATCTCTTGAATCTTCCCTTTTAATACATAGCAAGACCGGATTGTATGACCCAGCATTCTATGATATGGACAGTATTTTGGATGATCTGTCTTATTGGCTTCATCAGGCTTTTTAATTTCTGGCAATTGAATCTTATTACCTTTGAGTAAGCATTCAAAGATACCCTGAACATCGTCATCATCGAAAGAATATTCTTCTTTCGGCCGAGGAGATCTCTGTTGTTGATTTGTTGGAGCTGAAGTAGCTTGGGTAGTCTTTACCTCTTGACTACTGTTTTGGAGATTGACTTCAAGAGCTTCTTTCCCTTTGCGATTGTTGGGTCGAGTACTATTGCTAGCACTCTGATTTGATTCTTTGGGAGCCATTTGTACCCCCAGACCCTTAAAGGTCTCAGCACTGACCTCGGCAGCCTTGGCACTGACGATGAATGAAGGCCAATCTTGGAACTGAGTGGACCCTGTCCACATGCTGATAATTGGTAAGAGGTTCGACTTGCAAGTGTCGATCGTAACAGCATCAGGGAGTTCCAAGAGGCATTTTGAGGGCTTCTCTTCTGAATCTCTCAATGAATTCCTCAGTGGTCTCATTATTCTTCTGTTTGATTCTTATGAGGGCCGACATGGTCATATCATTGAGCCCTTCGTAGAATCGTTCAAGAAACATTTGCTTAAAACCGGCAAATGAGGTAATGCACCCATCAGGAGACTTCTATACCATTCATAAGCCGTTCCTTTGAGACATCCAATGAACACCCGAGTAAGGAGAGCGTCACTTGGTTGCAATTGATCAGTCATTACTTCAAAGTGATTAATGAACTGACTTGGAGAGGTTGTCCCATCATAGAAAGAGATGGTCGGAGGTTTGTATTTTGGTGGATACGATACCTGCTTCCATTCTATCAGGATAAGGCTGTTTGATGCCTAACCTTTGTAAACCATCCTTCTGTTTGAATGCCTCGAATTGAGTTTTGAGATTCTTCAATTCTTCAGAGACAACTCCCGAAGATTGTGGAGTTGTGGCTTGTAGAGTGTAATTGGGAGGAGGGACTGCAGCATATGTACCACCCCCAGCTCCAGAGTGACTTGGTGTGGTTTGTACAGGAACATTAGATTGTACCCCCGGAATAGTAGAGGGTTCGGGGTTTGGAACAACAGGGGTATTCAATACCACTGGTGGTGCTGTCTGTTGTTGAGCCTGCATTAGAGTGTGCATAGCACTCAATGTATCTGCCATAGCTCGCAATTGTTGTTCTAAAGAAGAAATCCTCTGTTCATGAGCCTCATTGCTAGTCGAAGGTTCATGATCACTTTCTGCCATGTAAGTGGTAATCATTCGAGGAATAGATGATGAAACAGTCTGTTCTGAATCATCACTGTAGTGAATCAGTATCTTTCCCAGAGCTTTTTACAGGAGTCAATACTGGAAAATTGGACTCTCCAAGGAAGTCTTCTGTGATCTCCAGATTACCACTTGGATGAGAAGAAGAAGAGGCTCTGGTCAAGGCTCCGGTCCTGGATCGAGTGCCGAGATAAACACCATCTTCAGAGTCTGATATAGCATCAGACCGTATGCTACCCCCAATGTTTCTGGAAGTCATCTTGACAGAAGCATAAAGAGGCTTCATCTTCATCCAACATTGGTTCATATTGAATCCGTTCGAAAACAGATTGTCTTTTTGGTGAACAACAACATTGGATGACAACCCGAGGTTGGAAGTCACAACCATGCTTTTCATGGCGAATATGGGCAATGTCATAGCCAGATGGAGTGTCAATTCTCTGTTTATTTTGCAAATATTCTCGGAGATCTGTAGGAACAGATTGGGAAGTATTTGAAGATAGTTTCTGTGTAGAAACTTGTCTTTTGTTCTTCTGTCTTCTTGGTTCCTGAGTGTATAAAGACTGATTAATTTGAGCCACATAGTTCTTGGCATATTCTGCATCAGGGTCTAATATACTTGTCTCAGTGGAACCGAACCGATTCTGATTAAGCTTATTACGAAGATCCGTGGGAGATTTGACTTTGATATCAGTCTTGGATACTTGTAATTTGCCTTTCTCAGACCGAGAAATTTTGAAGAGAAGGAAGATGAGTATTATTCCGACTAGGAGTCGGTAATAATCCATCTTTGGAGGAGTTAGCCAAAAGGCGTTTTCCATTGTTTGATCTAGTAAGAGTACTAGTCAAATTAACTCCAGAGGTAAAGACCTTAGGAGTAGAGGAGTTGACTAAAGAGTCTTTCTCCTTGGTTGGCACAAGATGTGCAAGTTGAGGGGGAATCATTTAGTATGTTCTGTGGAAGAGAACCCCCAATTTGATTTTCAGAAACAGTCAAAGGACTGTATTTGTTAGCATACGCTGACTTCAGTTTGGACTTCTGGTCATACGCTGCCTTTTTATTACATACACTGGCTTTGGCTCAGCGTACGCTGCCTGATGTTGGCTTTTGTATACTGCCTTTGCCGTACGCTGCCCTTTGAATGCCATACGCTCAGAGTCATCAATGGCTAAAGAGCCGACTGCTGTCGTAAGAATAGAAGGAGAAGGGACTTTGACATGTCCAGAGATGGTTTTCCTTGGACACATTGACTTGGTTAAAGAACCAATTTTGTCAGCGTGACTAGGGGAAACCATTGTTGCCGTGTTCCGAGAAGCCGAAGTGTGCTTCATGGAAGTTGAAGACGTGTTCTTGTCAGCATGAGAAGTGACAGAAGCGTCTCGGATTGCTGCAGAAGGCTTAGGGACATAGACGGAGTGTCCCTTCTTCTTGGCAACAGGAAGAGCGGAGGAAGCAGTGCGGCCCTCCTTCGCCTTGAGCATTTCTTCATAAGCCGATTGGTCGAATTGTACAACCATCGTCTTCTCTGTCAAGCCGATCGACGAAGTATCGCATTGAGTTGTTGCTATCTCATTGGAGGAGACAGCTTTCCCCAGCAGAGTCGCCAATTTGTTTTCCATAAATAAATTCACTTTATTTATTTTGTATCTGAGAAAATTACAACTGTAGGAATCTAATCTAGAAGACGATTACTTTATCCCTTGGACGATGCGATGAAGAAAACTCGAACTTTGAAGAACTTGGACAGCAACTGGGCAATCTCTCTGTTCTCTCTGAAAATGATCTGTGTCTCTGATGAAGATGAAGAAACTCTTTTTTATAGAGTTCAGGATAACTGTCCTTAAGCATACGCTCAGGTAGTTACTTGACGTGTGCATAACTGCAGGGACGCGTGGCGAATTTTGATGGAGACACATTAGCGTGCGGTTGAAAGTAGTGGAGCATGTTCAGGAGAGATTGATGGCCTGGATGCCACGTTGCATAACTTCTAGAGAAGTGGATAATTGGTACAGGACACGTGAGAACGTGTGTTGACTGTAATCCCGGATATGGTTGCTGTAATACGCTGTCTCGTTGAAGGAGAGTTATACGCTGACTTGGACAGCGTAGTGCCATAGGAAATTCATACGCTCACTTTATGGGCAAGGAGTCATGTGAGGTCATACGCTCGCTTGTTTAGCAAGGAATCATGTGAGGTCCATACGCTCACTTGACTATGTGAAGAAGGAGTCATGTGAGGTCGATACGCTCACTGGAGAAGTGGCCACGTGGCTATCATCAATCTTCTTTGGTACACCATATCTTTTCATAACTGACAAAATCTTTTCGAGCGTCGTGACTGCGGATTTGACGGCTGACAGACTGACAGTAATGATGGCTTTTGTATTTATGAAGGCTGCTGAGTTGTCCTCGTAAAAGATAAAACCGACTCTTCGAAAACCTATACGACGGTTACTTTTCTCGTGACAGCTGTCTTTTGCACGAAAGATGAAGTGTCAGATTCATTCCTCATTTAAACATATGCTGTGCTGTCACTTCAGTAAATAATAAAATATTTACTGAGCGTATGGCTTTTGAATGAGCGTACAACTCTGAATTGAGCGTATGGCTTAACTGACATCTGTCTTTAAGCGTATGGATGAAAATGACAGCGTGTCATAATTTTCCACATCCTACAAAGGTGTCCTGGTCAAAGCTGACCGTATCTCAAACACTGCCTGAGTTAGTGTTTGCATGGAGACAGAGAGGGTTTTGAGTCCTCCCTCCAGGGTATCTATGCGCTGGACGAGGTCTGTTGGCGGCACATCAGACTCGACATCAGCCTCAGTCACGTTCACTGTCATGACGCGGCCGGGAGTGGATAGATGAGTTGAGGCCTCTCTCTCGGCCTCACTCCCTTGTAGGGGAGTTGCCTCTCCTGAAGCTTCGTCTGGGCTACCCCCGGCTATGTTCGGGAGAACATTCACCACAGGCGCATCTGCAAGGGCCTGATTACCCTCAGCTCCGTCTTGAAGGGCCTCTTCGTCTCCGGAACTCGGGTCCGCAGATGCTAGGCTACCCCCAGCTATGTTCTGGGGGATATCCTCGTCTTCAGGGGCTTCTGGGAGGCTGACTTTGCCTCGAGGATCGGCCCCAAGTGTGCTTTGGACACACTCATCTTCGAAAGGAGGCTCGACAAGGGTCTGACTACCCCCAGCTTCCTCCAAGAACTTCTTCCTCTCTCGAGTGCCTTCGAACACTCCGGAGGATGAGACAGCTGTCTTAGTTTTCCTCGGCTGGCTCTTGGACGAGGAAGAGAGACTGCCAGTCGTCTTTCTGACTGACGAGGAGTTGGAGATCACGTTGCATGAAGCAACCATTGGTTCCTCTTCTGTTGACACCTTATTTCCGAGGCGACGTCGGAGGGGTGTCGATGATTGCAGCAGCTGGAACACCGACTGCCTTGGTGGGACTGCCGCTTTGTAACAGCAGTTGATGGTGACCACAGCACAAGTATGTCCCGTGAGAGGCGCATCGTGCTTGTCAGTCAACTCTCCTGATCGGCGCTTGTGAGTAATCACGTAACGCAGATCGTTGGAGGAGAGTGCCACCTTCGTATCCCCTTCAAGAGCATGGCAAGGGCAAGCGCCGGGATTGTCAAGTGAGTGCTGTGCCCCCTGATCTAATACCAAACAGGCATCCTGATCAGTAGTGGAGGAACCACAACATTTGGAGTGACTTGAACGGACCTCAAACGCACCATCGGAGGAGGCACGGGAGTTCAAGACCACTGGATTTTCCTTGCTCGACTTGGTTGTGCACGCAGTAGATGCGCCCAAGTGAGACACGGGCTTTGAAGGTCGGCTCGTTCTCGGCGCCGCAGCACTCGAGTCGACCTTGTACAACTTACCATCAGCAGCGCGCATGATTGTGAGCGCATGCTTCTGGCTTGTTGCTGGCATAGCACGTTTGGGACGCATGGCCCGTGCTGCCTTAGATTTCTTCATACCAGATCGCTGGGGCGCGTAGTACTCAGAATCCAAATTCTCCTTGCCACTACAACGAGTGAGTCTGTCAAAGACAGAGATCTTCTGTGGCACATCAGAGGTGATGCGCGGGGTATTGGCTGCGCCCCTGCTCCGTTGACGTATCTTCCTCGCCTGAGAGGGAGATGGCTGGGGAACGTGGTTAGCCGCACGTTTCCCCGAAGGATGCGCTGCACCAGCGGGCGCATCTTGGTTGCTGAGGACGTCAGCAGGAAGAAAAAGGCTGGATTGGCGCATCCCCTTCGGTGGTCGTGCCCGAGGCGTCGACCTTGCGCACCCAGACTCGGCGGGTCTTATTCGGCTTTGGTAGCCGCTTCGAAGGATGCGCACTGCCTTCAGATATGAACTCCTCATACGCCTGTTGATTGAGGCGTACGATCAGCGTCTTGTAGGAGGAGCCCACCTTCACGTCGTCGGACTGCGACACAGCTTTCTCGATGGAGAAGAAAGAGGTCCCCAGCAGAGTCGCCAGCTTGTTTGCCATTAAAATTCTTTGATGTAAATTTTAATACAAACAGAACAGTGTTACAATATAGGACTTAGACGTAGTCCTAGAAGTACACTTTTGTTTAATCTGGGTCCCTTGTGCCGATGGAGTGAGTGATAATGCGTTGACTCCGTTGACGATCTGACGACGGTTATCGATTCTCTGAAGGTCTGGATTGCTCTGGGGGCTGGAGCTTGCTGAGAGGAGGAAGACGTTGAGTGTCTGTATCTGCCTCTCTGGTGGTGTGAAGTCTCTGTCTGTTCGCTGTGGAGGTTGATATGTATGCACGTAGATTGGTCCATCCGTGTGTGTAGAAGAAGGAAATGATCCCTCTATTTATAGTCTTGTAGGCTGGCTGCTCATGCGCGTATATGTAGGATGTGCCTGTACGCGGAGACACCACGTGTTGACTGCTGATGGAGGTGCATGGACGATACACCCTGATCGAGGGGGTTGACTTCTTCATGTTGCTGTTGTGAACCGACACGTAGCAGAGAAGAAGATCTTTCTGTTGCTGAGATCTTGGATGAGTTGAGTCAAAGGACACGTGTCGTCGACCCATGGCTCGGAGATCTCAGATTTGGTGGGGGGATGATCTGATAGGATGCGCCTAGGATTGAGCGCATGAAGAGACTTTGGCTCGTAACCTTTAGGAGTCACGAACCATTCTGGGTGCATGGCTTTTGAGGCGCAAGCAGAGCTTCAGTAGTGACTTTACTTCTGTCTTTTGGGATCAGGGAGAAGTCTGGGGCACATGGCTTTTGAGGCGCATGCAGAGTTGTGATGGTGACTTTCCTTCTGTCCTTAGGGATCAGTAAAAAGTCTGAGGTGCACAGCTTTTGAGGCGTATGCACGTTTGGGCACATGGCTGCGGAGGCGCATGTGAGCTGGTTGGGTGGCCACGTGGCAGTAGCCGTCGGAGAGAAGTAATAATGATGCTGACGTTGGCGATGCTTCGTCATCTGAAAAAGCTGCCGACTGTTCAGACTTTGGGAGGCATGCTGCCAACTCTGTCAGTTCAGTATTTAATGTTTGTGACATTCGATGGACAGCTGAGTGGGCGCGTTGGTTGGCGTTCTACTAGGCGTATAGGGACGCATGGGGACGCATCCCTATGATGCTCTTGGTACTAAAGGGGGTTGTCTGTGTGATGCGCGGTCTGGCCGGCGCATCCGCTTCGTGAGACGTCTTTGATGGTGCAACTGTTACGTTCTTCGAGTGCTTTAAATAGCCGTTTTGACCTGGCTGAATTCGAAGCGTCCGGTTCATCCATTTAATGTAAATTCATTGCACGGAATTCGAAGAGCCATCCACTTGGCGCATGGGTTTGATTTGCCCGGCCTATAAATAGTGGTATAGAGAGAGGGTTGGCCTCTCGTTCTCTCACGTCTTTCCGACATGAACTTGTGTACTCGAATGCATTCTGTTGACGAGATGCTCTCGAGGGTGAAGATGCGACGCAGTGTCTTCGTTGATGCACTTGAAGGTGACTGTTACATCCAAAAGTCGGAGTCGAGGGCTTCCAAGGCAGGCGGAAGATGCCTGTTGCATCCAAAGATAAGGATGCTCGGGCCTCATCTTCGTTATTCCGGAAGAGCCGTAGATCGGAATGGCGGTGCTAGACTCTTTCTTCCTTCAAAGTGGGCGTTGCCCACTCTTGTTGTGTTGAAAGCTGCTCCTTTAACCGCGGTTTCGATCACGGTCTTCCTTCGCCTTTGGAGGCTCTTTCGAAGTCTCTCCTGGCCACAGATTTGCGGTGCTCTTCTCTTCCTTGGTTCCAGCCAGAGGGTTAAATGCTTCATTAGTCGAAGCATTTATCAGGTGAGCCTGGCTGGAAGAGTGACACATAACTGGGCTGCTGAAGGGATGCACATAACTGGGCTGCTGAAGGGATGCACCTAACTGGGGATGCACATAACTGAGCTGCTGAAAAGGATACGCTTTGCTGAGGGCGCATAGTAGGATGGGCCTGGCTGAGGGCGCATGTTGATTGCTGCGACTACTTGAGGGCGCATGATGGCTGTTGGATGTAGACTTAGGATCCTTTCTTTGTAGAAATTCTCCTTTGTACAATCTTCCTTAGACATGTAATAGACTTTTATATGTTAAATAAAAAGTCCTCCTTCAATGTCTATATTTGTTGCTTTTTGCTGTGAAGTACTTTGTCCAAGCTTTGACACATGTAGTCTGGCGCATAGACTTTCGGGTTCTGAAATTCCATGCTTCTACAGACACGAAGGTCTTTACGATACGCCTTACGTTCGATTCCTATCGAGTAGGAAATTCACTAGCCAAATTCCCACTTATCCGTCTCGTAACATCGAACATAAGTTCGATTCACGCAAGCTAAATTGCAAGGTAAATCTGAATCTAACGACATGACTCGTAAGTCATTCCCTTATCGTTCCCTCTCGTGCATAGCACGATTCTCGCACTCGCCTATCCGAATCACCAAGTTCGTTGGTGAATTTCAAGTTCGATCGTCGACCACATAACCATTCGAGCATTCATCCGACGAATACTCAAAATATAACTATATCATTCTCAATCGAAAGTTGTTCCAACAATTCTCGATCGCCTAGACTTATCATCAACATGCACCGTGTTATATTTGTTATCGGTGCAATCTCATATGCGATATCACATGGGTCATCTTACGGTCTGCAACATTCAATTTAATTTGGCGGTAAAGTCTTCTAGGGTCAGCTGCCCCGAAGCTACGCTCGATAACTGTGGATCTTCACCGAAGGACAGTTTACTACGAACCATACTATATCTTATTTTGGAGCCAAATCACGTTCCGACGATTCTACGCGACTACCCAATTTCGGACAAAACCATTTCTATCGGCGCAACTGATGCGCAACTATCCTCCGAGTTAAGTCATGCACTACCGTCGATGATTTTGTAATTTACGAAACATCTACTCGCACTGAGTTCGGGTCTATCTTATTTGCGGTCGACACACGAGATGCTATACGCATCGAACAATCGTCGATGACTTATAGTCTCGTCTTGATTAATCACAAAGTTTATGATCAACCAGTTTGTTTCATTCTCGTATTGTTATTTACCAAAAAAGCTTTGATAGCGCGAGGTGCACTCCATTTTGTATTCCCACATCGGGCTTACGTTTTTTACGTATCGATCTCGATACGTCGTATCAATTTCGATAGCGTAAGGGTCAACTTTGAATCCGTTTTCACGTCGACAACTTGTATTGCATACGTCCAAGTTCACAACGAACTTTTCCATACACATTAACTCATTTTTCGATTCGTCGCATCTCGCTATACTTTGATCGCCTAACTGAGTTACCGATTATCCAACATCGAACCCTCAAGTCATATGATCTCGCCCTCTAAGTTTCGTGTGTTTTTCAGTCGTACTCAAATGAGTTTCGCCATAACGTAACAAACTAATTCTTAGGCACGATTACTCACGTCAACCAACTCTTCACCGAAGTCTCACATCGTGCGATTCGAATACAATTCGTATCGCCAAACATTTCTATCGAAATTATAAGTCGTGCAATTCGATTCGTCTTGCCCCACATTTCTATCGAGATCGCAAGTCGTGCGATTCGATTCGCCTAGCCGAACATTTCTATCGAGATCGCCAGTCGTGCGATTCGATTTGCCTCGCCCAACATTTCTATCGAGATCGCAAGTCGTGCGACTCATTCGTAAGCTCGACTTTTTTCTTTCCCGTCGGTCGGATTATTACTTCAAGGCATAGTTATTCCGCTAGTCTCGATCATCCGACCGACTTATAATTCTCGTCCGACGTATCATTCATTGATACGAGTACTCGCCTTATCGTCCCAACCAATTTTCGAAGAACACTTGCATCAACATACCGTCATACAAATTTTCAATCGAGTCTCGGTACTCTCCCGTCCGTTGCGGACAAACCTTTCGCAATTCTCATAACGTGTCGATGCAATTCATCGCACGAGTGGTATACCATATACCACTCGAAATCGAGTCATTTATCGACTACATGGTATGGCATATACCACCCGGAACTCAAGTCATTTCCCTCGCCCTATACTTAGTATAAACCGACAATCTCTTCCGACTCACGATTTCTGCAGTGATCGTGCTTGATCACAACAGTAACTTTGATTAAATCACATCAGTAACTTTGATTAAATCACATCCGATACAACTCGGTCAATGTTCTCTTTTGCCAACATAAGTTTGGGGTGCAACCGTTTCGTTCTAATCAATTTATGATTTCAATTTCCTTTCGTTGTATCTCATGCAACAATTTATTTAGATATACGTTGCACCCCGTGCAACAAATTTTACCTTCGATACGCGTTGCACATCGTGCTACGATTATTTCCGATATTTTATTTCACTTTGTGCAACGATTCATTTCCAATTTCCTTTGCGCTCCGTGCAACGATTAATTTGATATGCGTTGCACCACGTGCAATGATTTTACTTCCAACACGCGTTGCACATCGTGCAATAATTTATTCCCGACTTTCCAAGTCAATGCCCAAATCCGTTCAACACATTCGGTATTGGCTTATCACTTCTCACTTTCATTTTAACGCATATTCACAATTAACTTGTTGCACATCGTCCATCATTTTATTTCTCATTCAACATGTTATATTGCAACAACATCTCAAATCGTATTTCATAATTTGTTGCGCTTGCAGCAACTAACATTTTTTTTACGGCTCGTTGTATTCAATGCAATATACCCTTCGCGACTATCTTAGCAAACATCATGTAATTTCCAAAACACAAGCGGCAAAATTACACGATTTGTATTAGACTTATTGCATGGAACATCCAGTGCGGCATCGAGTAGAGTCAAGAGTGATATCAAGTGGTGGTGGGCAACTTTTAGAATTGTAATGAAGCGAGCGTCCAAAGGAAATTGAGCCTAGAGCTTTGATACCAATTTACTACCACTGGAATTGGTCAAAATACATATATCTTCGGGACGCCTTAAATATAGGTATGGATCTAAATCGAGTTGTATACAAAATTCAAATCGAGCTGCAGGGAAGACTTGAAATGTTAATGAAAATCTTGCGAGATAGTGTGAAACTGAACAACGTTGGTGGGACGAGATCGTGATATGATCTATAAAACATTTAGTCGGACTGTTGGTTTTGGTTCGAGGACGAACCTTGTTTTGAGTGGTATATTCTGTAATGCCCCGCTTCGCACGGCGCATTACGCTGAAGCGTTGACTCAACGAGTCACATTGACCGAATGAAATGTATCGATGCGAATCGATACGAGAGTTACGTTATCCCGAGGAATGCATCGAACTAAGTCGATGCGAAGAGTTGCCTTGCCCCAAAAGAATGCATCGAGTTGAATCGATGCGAAGTGCCGCGTTGCCCCGAAGGATGAGTGCGTTGAATCGGCTCGAAGATTCTAAGAAATCGAATCGACCAAGGCGCAAGTCCGAATCAATGCAAGTATTGATTTTTGTTGTTTTCGTGTGCAGGTTATACGTTGATGCGAAAATATTAGAGGTCGATCTTTTGCCATATTTAGTAAGGGGTCCGCGAAATCAAATTGTCGCCTTGCGACGGGCTGAGACTTGGGCACGCTAAGGCAAATCGGACGTATAACTTAATGAAGCACGAAGTGCTCGAATGGCTAAGTCAGGAGAGTGGCCGTGCAACAAAGTTATGAAATCGAGCCTCATCGGCTCGGCGAATCGACAAAGGCGTATCGACTCAAGATGGGAGGATTGACTTCTTTTTACTCCTTCATGCGATAAGTCAAATATATCATTGTATGCTAAGTTAACCTAACGACGCCATGGGCGTGGTCCGATCGGAAAGTAAATCATAGTATGAGTCGAACACTAAGTAAGAACAATTAAAATGAAACGTGCATCATATGCACGAGTCGCTATGGAACATTGGATATTGCAAAGGCGAGCGCCTCGGTGCGCAAGCCGCAAGAACATAGGATAACTGTAATCGGCGAGTGCCTTAGTGCACGAACCATACCGTGCCTTTGCGTACGAGTTAGAAGGCTAGAACATTGAAATACAATACGCGAGCGCCGTAGTGCGCAAGCCCAAACATTGAACACAGAGTTATATAAGATGGAGATACGGTCGAAACGTGCCTACGTGCATAGGATAATAAAAGATGGCTTCGTTACGAAAGAATACAGTTGTGGCATGAATGTGGCAGAACTGTCGGATATGACATGGTGCCTCGAAAGGTGTTCGAGACCTTCAGGTCGTTCGGTTGACGAGCAATGAGTTGAGGCATGATGCCATTAAATCGTTGAAACGAAGTATGAAACGTAAGAACACAGAAAGTTAACGAAAGAAATACGAGATGATAAAGTCTGAGTCTCGGACTCAAGACTATGTTTGGTTGTTTGAATTTGACTGCTTGAATAATAAAGGCGTTGCATGGTCGATGGAATGGACGAGAGATAAAATGTGATATCTCCCGTGCACGAGTGTTTCCCCCAAATGGTAAAATGCCGGAGCGCCCCGGAACCGCTTGGCCTAGGAGGGAATCAAATAATCTTTGTAGGCGCACATACTTAAACGAGATGGAAATAGCCGCAAATGATGGTATGCAGCGGGAACGTTTCGGTTGTTGGGACTGCAACCCAACCCGTGAAACGCCGGGCAGCCCGATAAATATTAAAAAAAAAGGAGAGAAAAGAAAGGAACTCCTTTAGTCCATTCCGGCACGGATACGCCAACGGCCTTCATATAGCTAAGGAACGATGGGTTGAAAGTGTAGGTGCATATGCGTTCCGTATATAGATCCTGCTTAGAGATGCAAATATAACATGATAGGAAAGGAATGGGGCGTATTCACCTTGCGTCGGTGCAAGGGCGAGTGCATCGACTTGGTAAGAAGTCGTGCCACGAATCAAACACGAGATTGCTTGTTTGCTTGCCTATTCAATTCGATAACATGCCTTACGCTTTCAAATATGCCATGAAATTGACCCTAAGGAGAACATAGCAAGATCATAAGATAAGTTGCATGATTCAACACAAATATTACAATGTCGGTTTGAAAAGAAGATCTTTTCATCAGTACATGCGAGGACGAGAGTACTGATCCCCCACCAGCTTCATGTAGGGTGCAGAGAATGGATGGCTCGCGGCGAAGCGTTGCTTGAACGTGTTGAGTCTTGGAATGCCGAAGCATATTGAAGCGTACGATCGCATTGACTTTCGGACTATGCAACAGGATTGATGCGGCCGATATATAGAAGGCATGATGTTTGGAACGGTGAAATCCTTTGTGGGCAAGAGAGAACCTGAGTGTTGTAGCCAATCTGGCATATATTGTTAGGCTATTGAAAGACTTTGTAATCTCAGTTTCGGATATCAATAAAGAGAATTGTTTCGTATAATCTGTTTTCCTTTCGTTGTTAATATTAAATCAAAAGATAACTATTTGAGAACTTATCATCTTTCCTTGCACGAGCGCAACTCCAGGCTCGTGCGTCATCATGCCCTCTATGAGGATGATGATTCGGGTGATTCTGGGTCGGGGCGTAAAAAATTGCTCTTTTTATTTCGTACGTTTCTTCGGAACTATCAATTCTATGCGTCGCGTCGAGCCGCCGCGCATCGGATCGCAACGATCCTTCGCAACGCCTTGCGTTCGAAGTCGCCACCCAACTATTTCCGAAGTCTGGCTATGTAACTTATCTCGATACGATTTTTTATCAATATTCGGGACTACGTCCGCTAGGTGACTTACCTAGCACCGTGCTTAACTTCTCCCGACGCAACTTTAAATTGGCATTGCACAAAGGCCACAATCTATTTGACACGAAAGTTTTACATTCACGGCGACGGTGCTCAAGGCAACGATCGCCTTGACACGAAGGTCTTTACGATACGCCTTGCGTTCGATTCCTATCGAGTAGGAAATTCACTAGCCAAATTCCTAACTTATCCGTCTCGCAACATCGAACATAAGTTCGATTCACGCAAGCTCAATTACAAGGTGAATCTGAATCTAACAACATGACTCGTAAGTCATTCCCTTATCGTTCCCTCTCGTGCATAGCACGATTCTCGCACTCGTCTATCCGAATCACCAAGTTCGTTGGTAAATTTCAAGTTCGATCGTCGACCAACATAACCATTCGAGCATTCATCTGCATCATTTAATTTGATTTGGCGGTGAAGTCTTCTAGGGTCAGCTGTCCCGAAGCTACGCTCGATAACTGTGGATCATCACCGAAGGACAGTTTACTACGAACCATGCTATATCTTATTTCGGAGCCAAATCACGTTCCGACGATTCTACGCGACTACCCAATTTCGGACAAAACTATTTCTATCGGCGCAACTGATGCGCAACTATCCCCCGAGTCAAGTCATGCACTACCGTCGATGATTTTGCAATTCATGAAATATCTACTCGCACTGAGTTCGGGTCTATCTTTTTACTGTCGACGCACGAGATGCTATACGCATTGAACAATCGTCGATGACTTATAGTCTCGTCTTGATTAATCACAAAGTTCATGGTCAACTAGTTCGTTCATTCTCGGATTTTTATTAAAAAAAACTTTGATAGTGCGAGGCACACTCCACTTTGTATTTCCACATCGGGCTTACGTTTTTTTACGTATCGATCTCGATACGTCGTATCAATTTCGATAACGTAAGGGTCAACTTTGAATCCGTTTCCACGTCGACAACTTACATTGCATACGTCCAAGTTTGCAACGAACTTTTCCATACACATTAACTCATTTTTTGATTCGTCGCATCCCGCTATACTTTGATCGCGTAACTGAGTTACCGATTATCCAACATCGAACCCTCAAGTCATACGATCTCGCCCTCTAAGTTTCGCGTGTTTTTCAGTCGTACTCAAATGAGTTTCGCCGTAACGTAACCAACTATTTCTTAGGCATGATTACTCACGTCAACCAACTCTTCACCGAAGTCGCACATTGTACGATTCGATTACAATTTGCATCGCCAAACATTTCAATCAAAATCGCAAGTCGTGCGATTCGATTCATCTCGCCCCACATTTCTTTCGAGATCGCAAGTCGTGCGATTCGATTCGCCTAGCCGAACATTTCTATCGAGATCGCCAGTCGTGCGATTCGATTTGCCTCACCCAACATTTCTATCGAGATCGCAAGTCGTGCGACTCATTCGTAAGCTCGAGTTTTTCCTTTCCCGTCGGTCCGATTATTACTTCAAGGCATAATCATTCCGCTAGTCTCGGTCGTCCGACCGACTTATAATTCTCGTCCGACGTATCATTCATTGATATGAGTACTCGTCTTATCGTCCCAACCGATTTTCGAAGAACACTTGCATCAACATACCGTCATACAAATTTTTTAATCGAGTCTCGGTACTCTCCCGTCCGTTGCAGACAAACCTTTCGCAATTCTCATAACGCTTCGATGTAATTCATCGCACAAGTGGTATACCATATACCACTCAAAATTGAGTCATTAATCGCCTACGTGGTATGGCATATACCACTCGGAACTCAAGTCATTTCCCTCGCACTATACTTAGTATAAACCGACAATCTCTTCTGACTCACGATTTTTGCAGTGATTGTGCTTGATCACAACCGTAACTTTGATTAAATCACATCCGTAACTTTGATTAAATCACATCCGATACAACTCGGTCAATGTTCTTTTTTGCCAACATAAGTTTGTTGTGCAACCGAACGATTCGTTCTATCGATTTATGATTTCAATTTCCTTTCGTTGCATCTCGTGCAACAATTTATTTAGATATACGTTGCATCCCGTGCAACAAATTTTACCTTCGATACGCGTTGCACATCGTGCTATTTTCGACATTTTATTTCACTTTGTGCAACGATTCATTTCCAATTTCCTCTGCGCTCCGTGCAACGATTAATTTGATATGCGTTGCACCACGTGCAATGATTTTACTTCCAACACGCGTTGCACATCGTACAACGATTTATTCCCGACTTTCCAAGTCAATTCCCAAATCCGTTCAACACATTCGGTATTGGCTTATCACTTCTCACTTTCATTTTAACGCATATTCACAATTAACTCGTTGCACATCGTGCATTATTTTATTTCTCATTCAACATGTTAAATTGCAACAACATCTCAAATCGTATTTCACAATTTGTTGCGCTTGCGGCAACTAACATTTTTTTAACGGCTCATTGCATTCAATGCAATATACCCTTCACGACTTTCTTAGCAAACATCATGTACTTTCCAAAATACATGCGACAAAATTACACGATTTGTATTAGACTTATTGTATGGAACATCCAGTGCGGCATCAAGTAGAGTCAAGAGTGATATCAAGTGGTGGTGGACAACTTTTAGAATTGTAATGAAGCGAGCGTCCAGAGAAAATTGAGCCTAGAGCTTTGATACCAATTTGCTACCACTGGAATTGGTCAAAATACATATATCTTCGGGACGCCTTGAATATAGGTATGGATCCAAATCGAGTTGTATACAAAATTCAAATCGAGCTGCAGGAAAGATTTGAAATGTTAATGAAAAGCATGCGAGATAGTGTGAAACTGAACAACGTTGGTGGGATGAGATCGTGATACGATCTATAAAACGAGTAGTAGGAGTGTTGGTTTTGGTTCGAGGACGAACCTTGTTTTGAGTGGTATATTCTGTAATGCCCGCTCCGCACGGCGCATTACGCTGAAGCGTTGACTCAACGAGTTACGTTGACCGAATGAAATGTATCGATACGAATCGATACGAGAGTTACGTTGTCCCGAGAAACGCATCAAACTAAGTCGATACGAAGAGTTGCATTGCCCCGAAAGAATACATCGAGTTGAATCGATGCGAAGTGCCGCGTTGCCCCGAAGGATGAGTGCGTTGAATCGGCTCGAAGATTCTAAGAAATCGAATCGACCAAGGTGCAAGTCCGAATCGATGCAATTATTTATTTTAGTTGTTTTCTTGTGCAGGTTATATGTTGACGTGAAAATATTAGAGGTCGATCTTTGCCATATTTAGTAAGGGGTCCGCGAAATCAAATTGTTGCCTTGCGACGGGCTGAGACTTGGGCATGCTAAGGCAAATCGGACGTATAACTCAATGAAGCATGAAGTGCTCGAATGGCTAAGTCAGGAGAGTGGCCGTGCAACAAAGTTATGAAATCGAGCCGCATCGGCTCGACAAAACGACAAAGGCGTATCGACTCAAGGTGGGAGGATTGACTTCTTTTTACTCCTTCATACGATAAGTCAAATATATTATTGTATGCTAAGTTAACCTATCGACGCCACGGGCATGGTCCGATAGAAAAGTAAATCATAGTGTGAGTCGAACACTAAGTTAGAACAATTGAAATAAAATGTACATCATATGCACGAGTCGCTATGGAACATTGGATATCGTAAAGGCGAGCGCCTCGGTGCGCAAGCCGCAAGAACATGGGATAACTGTATTCGGCGAGTGCCTTAGTGCACGAACCATACCGTGCCTTCACGCACGAGTTAGAAGGCTAGAACATTGAAAGATAATAGGCGAGCGCCCTAGTGCGCAAGCCCGAACATTGAACACTGAGTTATAGAACATGGGGATACGGTCAAAACGTGCCTACGTGCACGGGATAATAAAAGATGGCTTCGTTGCGAAAGAATACAGTTGTGGCATGAATGTGACGGAACTGTCGGATATGACATGGTGCCTCGAAAGGTGTTCGAGACCTTCGGGTCGTTCGGTTGACGAGCATTGTAACCCCTCTTCCCAATTTTTTATTTTATTTTATTCTATTTTCGTATTTTGGAATATATTAGCCTTGAAACGTATGAAAGTTATTTTACTAGTATATGGCTTGAAAATACAATTTAATTTTATATAAATACTTTTTCTTTAATTTTGGAATTATAAAATAGGTTGCTATTATCTTTGATCCTTCATAAGTTGGTTTTTCTAAACATAGTTATTTTTGAATAAAAGGATTCGCCCATATTTTTGAAATAAAGGTTTCGAATTAATTGATGGCATCAAATAGCGTAAGGAAAATTATTATAAATCATTTGATTATGTTTTGAATTATTTGATAATACTAAGTATTAGTTTCAAATTTTTAGTATGATCCATGATTGGAGTAAGATTAAACTAAACTAATTTGTTTTAAATATTTTAGTCCGTTGAAAGATTTAATCTATTGAACTTTTAGCATTTGAGACTTATCTATGTATTTGAATTAAATTATTTATCCTTTCAAATAAATCTTAAAAGTATTGTGTTGATCATTTAATTGCTATATATTTATATTCATATAATTTGAATTATTTGATATCAACAAAAACTATCTTTAAATTATTGGCAGGGCCAAAGGTTGGATTAAGATTACGATAACATATGATTTAAACTAATTTGCATTATCGAATACATATTTTAAATATTAATTGATTGAATTAGTTTTGATTTAAATAGTTACTTGATTTAAATGAAGGAAAATGCTTTATCTACTAGGAATTGCAATCCTTATCGGTCTAGAGATTAACCTCATATATAAAATGAGCTCTCTACCTTTCTCATAATCTATTACAACCCTTTCCCATCTCCACCAAAACCGATCATCACTGCCCCGACATCCCACAACGTACAACCACCACCACCTTTGCCATCAATACCCAGGCCGCAACCCGGAGTCCGTCTTGACATAGCACCTGGCTGATCTCCGACCAACCAGACCCTTCCCGTAAACCACCAAGACCATCGCTACCACCACCACAGAAAATCATCAACACAGCCAAACACCGAAATTCTGTGCCGTGTCCGGACCCGTGTGTCCGTGTCCTTGCCTCCACCAAATTTATTCATCATTGTGTCCAGCCTCGGGTTCGTTCCCGGGCGTTCGTGTCCGTGTATACATCAATTCTCTTCATCCAGATCATTACACCAAAGAATTATGTGTCCATCCTTCCGACACAGTGCAGATACAAAGGAAAATTTAACAGAATCCTGACCCTAACCTCTCCGGCCCGTGGTCGACACCGACCCCCAATGTCCTCCACCACCGGTGCCCACGGCCTGAGGCGAGCGCCATCGAGTACCGTTCGCGCCGCGGTGAGCATCCACTCCCTCTCCTCGGGCGGGTGATGCATCGCTGCCACGGTTCCAACCGATCGTCGGTTGCCTAGATCTGCAGTCCGTCAACAGCTACGCCGCCATCCGCCTTGGTCCAGGAAACCCTCGACGACCGCCATGTTCCCGAGCTCAGGCGAACGGGACCCCGGTCGCCTACCTGGCCGAGTCATTCCATCTCCTCCTCCACGTGCTGGCGACCTCTCCGCGCTAGGCTCCGCCGCCAGTAACCCACGGCCACCAACTCGACGAATCTGCTCCTCGAAGCCCACCGCCTCCCAGCCATCGCTCGAACCGCATCTTCCCCGACGCCCTCTCGAGCCGGACCGCCTCGCCGCTTTCAGAGCCCCGATCATCACCCACCTCCTTTTTCCCCACTGAGCTACGAGCAAGCCAGGGCCGGCGTACCCGCGAGCCGAGAACCGCACTGCCCGCCCCAGTCGAAGTCTCCGGTGAGCTCCCAAAACCCCCTCTCTCCAGTGCTTTTCTTCTTCATTGTGCTCATAATCATCATCTGCTATAGTTGAGTGTTTCATTTTATTTAGGCTTAATTGCACTTTGCTACCCTCAACTATTACCATTTTTCAACTTTGTACCCTAAACTATTTTTTGTAACAATTTGGTACCCAGATGTTATTTTGGACTAAAATGCCCCTACCCCTACCCCTAACCCTCCCCCCTGCACGCTCCGGCCGCCCCCCTGGCTCACTCCGGCCGCCCCCCCTGCTAGCTCCGCCCCCCCGCCCCCCACCCCCCCTGCTCGCTCCGGCCGCCCGCCCGCCCCCGCCTCTCCCCTAGGCCGCGGCAGCACGTGAGGAGGGGGGCTGGGGAGGGAGGGCGGGGCGGGAGGCGGGGCAGGGGGTGGCCGAAGCTAGCAGGGGGGGTGGAGGCGGTGGGGGCGGAGCTAGCAGGGGGGGTGGGGCGGCCAGAGCTAGCACGTGGGGTGGCCGGAGTGGGGAAGGGGGTGGAGGAAAGGAAGAGGGAAGGGCATTTTTGGAATTTTTGAAAAATTAGGTATCAAGTTGAAAAAAAATAATAGTTGAGGTACCAATTTGTTACGAAAAAAAGTTTATGGTATCAAGTTGAAAATGCGGAATAGTTGAGGGTAGCAAAGTGCAATTAAGCCTTTTATTTATTTTCTTTTCTTTTGGCTTTTGGCTGAGGAGCCCAGTAGGAGTGTAGCATGGGTTGGGTTTCATTCGGTTTGGGCCAGACCTAAATGGGCTATGGACCGGGATTAATGGTTTTGACCTATTTGGTTTAATTTATTTGGTATTGGGCTTGGGTTAGATTTTGATTTAGTTAATGGGTTATATATATATATATATATATATATATATATATATATATATATATATATATATATATATATATATATATATATATATATATATATATATATATATATATATATATATATATATATATATATATAACCCATTATATATATATATATATATATATATATATATATATATATATATATATATATATATATATATATATAAAATAGATATATATAATAGGTTTTATATATATATATATATATATATATATATATATATATATATATATATATATATATATATATATATATATATATATATATATTGGGGCTTATGGGTATTCTGGCAAGATTTTCTTTATTAGACTCTAAATTATTGGGCTTACAAAAGAATTTGACTGGGCTTTAACTATTAAATATCAGACTTATATTTCTAGTAGATTTTATCTATAAATACTTTAAATAGGGTTATTTATATAAGGATATTTTAATGGACCCATAAATGTATAAATACTTGGGTTATATAAGTCCTTTGGGTTTAATATAATATCTATATTTTAGTAAATATTTTCTAAAATATGTTTTGGGCTTTTAAAAGGTTAAGGGCTTTGATCATTAATTTATGTAGATTAATTTAGGGGTCTAATAGAGTAATATATTGGGCTTATAGGCTTCATGTTTTCTTTGAGATTTTATATAAATTATAATTTCTATGAATAAGTTTTACATAAGATGTTTATGTTTTGGGCTCTATAGATATAAATGATTTTAGGACATATTTTGGTATATATCTAAATAGCAAAATTTTCTAAAAAATTAAGGGGTTCTACAAGGTTTAGATGATATTTTCTTAAAGGTCTTTTTAAATATATTTTCCGAATAGTTTATAAATATTTTCTAAATAAATAAATATTATCTTCTTATTAAGAAACGTCCCTTAAATAATTTTTCTCTTAGATTAATCTTAAATCATGACTGATCATATCTTTATTTTACTTGTGTCTTTGGACTCTTACACACCGATCCTAGTCAATCGAACTATCCTGAAACAACGAAATTATTGGTTTCACCAGCAAAGGACCTCAGGCAAGTGCACTTTCTGATTGCTTTCGATTCATAGTAGTCTTTTCATTTCATGTTTATACATATATCTTGCTGCTTGTTGACACGCTCGTCACACGGAGTAGTCGGGAGGGAAAATATCTTAGTAAACATGTGGACTACCCAGAACTATCCCAATATGTCTAATCTTGACTGATAGCAGCTGCATACGACACGTGCAGGGTGCCGTATTTACCCCCTAGCCGTTCACATGTTGAAAATGATATTTCACACCACATAGGTAGTTGTCTTTTATTTATTTTTTCCTTGTTTTCTTCACCACCTGCCATGTCATCAGTTACTTTCTAGCTTTCAAATTCCATATCTTATTTTCATGTCTTATTAATTCTATTGTGTTCTCGTATTGCCGTCGGTTTGTGTACTTGTTCCATTCCTGACTGGAAACCAACATTTTTCAGGTTTAGCTGTGGCTTCACTTAGCGTGGGGAGATACGGGTGTACATGCAGACAGAAACCTAGAAATAGATAGCAGTATATCATTTCCATTAATTGTGAGAACCTTATATTTTCTTTAAATATAAATGTTGTAAACGTTGTAATAAATTTAGAAATGTGAATGAGCAGCAAAGGTTATATTTTGAGCATTTATTTCTTGCGGGCTTGAGAGCATTCTACCGTCGACTCTGCGGCATAGGCTGGCTTGGACACGTCTCGTATCCGAAAAGCGGATGCGGGTCGTGACAAGCATTGAGTTGAGGCATGATGCAATTAAATCATTGAAACGAAGTATGAAACGTAAGAACACAGAAAGTTAACGGAAGAAATACGAGATGATAAAGTCTGAGTCTCGGACTCAAGACTATGTTTGGTTGTTTGAATTTGACTGCTTGAATAATAAGGGCATTACATGGTCGATGAAATGGACGAGAGATAAAATGTGATATATCCCGTGTATGGGTGTTTCCCCCAAACTGTTAAATGCCGGAGCGCCCCGGAACCGCTTGGCCAAGGAGGGAATCGAATAATCTTTGTAGGCGCACATCCTTAAACGAGATGGAAAAAGCCGCAAATGATGGTATACAGCAGGAACGTTTCGGTTGTTGGGACTGCGACCAAACCCGTGAAACGTCGGACAGCCCGACAAATATTGAGAAAAAAAGGAAAGAAAAGAAAGGAACTCCTTTAGTCCATTCTGGCGCGGATACGCCAACGTCCTTCATATAGCTAAGGAACGATGGGTTGAAAGTGTAGGCGCATATGCGTCTCGCATATAGATCCTGCTCAGAGATGCACATATAACATGACAGGGAAGGAATGGGGCGTATTCACCTTGCGTCGGTACAAGGGCGAGTGCGTCGACTTGGTAAGAAATCGTGCCACGAATCAAACACGAGATTGCTTGTTTGCTTGCCTATTCAATTCGATAACATGCTGCTACGATAACATGCCTTACGCTTCGAATATGCCATAAAATTGACCCTAAGGAGAACATAGCAAGATCATAAGCTAAGTTGCATGATTCAACATAAATATTACAATGTCGGTTTGGAAAGAAGATGTTTGCATCAGTACATGCGAGGACGAACGTACTGATCCCCCACCAGCTTCATACAGGGTACAGGGATTGGATGGCTCATGGCGAAGCATTGCTTGAACGCATTGAGTCTTGGAATGCCGAAGCGTATTGAAGCGTGCGATCGCATTGACGCTCGGACTATGCAACATGATTGATGCAGCCGAGATATAGAAGGCATGATGTATGGAAAGGTGAAATCCTTTGTGGGCAAGAGAGAACCTGAGTGTTGTAGCCAATCTGGCATATATTGTTAGGCTATTGAAAGCCTTTGTAATCTCAGTTTCAGATATCAATAAAGAGAATTGTTTCATATACTCTGTTTTTCTTTCGTTGTTAATATCAAATCAAAAGATAACCATTTGAGAACTTATCATCTTGCCTTGCACGAGCGCAACTCCAGGCTCGTGTGGCATAACGCCTCCTGCGAGGACGATGATTCGGGTGATTCCGGGTCGTGGCGTGACAAAAGTTAGGGTTAGGGTTTCAAGTCATGGGCTATGGGCCTAGTTGCACTAGTCATGGAACCAATTTCTAAGTCTCAAGTCTATCGACCAAATCACCATTCCTCCTATTTCAAACTTGATCTTAAGTGACCTAAATTGAGTTGATTTAAGTTAGACTAGGGTCTCACCATTCTAATCAAGTCACCTTAACTAGAGTCAACATCTAGGTTAGTCTCTTAAGTCACAACTTAGCAAAAGTCAAAATAACAACCGTCAATCCAATAAATAAATCAATAATTCTAATAAGTCAAAATGACCAAATTACCCCTAGGCTAAAAATGATAAATAGATATTCCAAATCACATGGTTATGCTCTAGGGTAGACAGTCTCTAGGGTTCCACTAGCTGCACATCAAAATCATAAGTCATGATTTTTAAATAGTTTTAAAATGATTAAAAATTACCAAAAATTATATTATTATTTAAATATCATAATTAAATAAATTAAAACACAAAATTTTAAAATTACCCTCATTTAGAAAACTGGGTGTTACAGTCCTAGTAGAGTTCAGTATGGATATGACCAGGAATATGAAGAATGAGAGCTTCTAGAGGATAACTCTGAGTTTAAAGGGTCTAATTTGTGGCGGGGGGGTGGCTTAGTTTTCCTAGGATAGGCTCTTCTAGGAAAAGAAGATCAAAGGAGAAGGTCCGTCATTGGAAGATTGGTAGCTATTTCTAGAGAACAAAGAGACTTGTTTTCAATAAACTCGAAATTGCATAACAGATGACAAGAAAGAGCTGATACCTTTTCCTACTCGAGAGGTTAGTAATAATATTGGTAGAATGCTTGTATGCGGCAACTTTGTTCATGTTGTCCTACCACATTTCTTTCCTCCCATTGTATTATATTTTGCAACCGTTGACAGTTTTTGTTGTTCTTATTAACATATTATGTTCTGGTTATCTTCAAGCGTCATAATGGATTCTCGAGTGTGGGTTGAAGATAAGTCTAGTAATGTGTATATGGTTTCAAATATCTGTTACTAGGGTTTTCATATTATACATGCTAGCTATGTTGAATGAATGCAGTGACAGACAATTACATATATATATATATATATATATATATATATATATATATATATATATATATATATATATATTTGACAAATATAATTATCGTATTAAACATTTTATAGAAAAATCAGCAAATAGATAATACCACATATGTTATCACCGAAAATATACTACCAAAAATATGTTGGAAGAACATTATGTATTTGTATTTTTTGGGTATCATTTAATTTTTTTTCAATATAAAAAATAAATATTTTTTGATTTTTTATTAGCCATATTATATTGTTTGTGAAATCACTAATAATAATATTTGTTGTTACATATATATACAAATTTAAAAAAAGAAATTAAAGAAATCATTAGATTTATATATATAATTTAAATATATTTTATATAGATAACAAATAATTATTTTGTTATCTTCCAAATTGGCTAATTTGTTATCTATAGATAATTTGTTATTTAAAAAGAAATCAAATAAGCAAACTAAGAGAATAAACCAGACTAAAATAAAACAAACAAACAAACAAAACCCAAAAAAACCAAACATAAACCTGAAACCCAAAACAAACCAAAGCCAAAAACCAAAAGAAAACAAAACCGGAAAACACAAATTCCGCCACACTGACTAGCGAAAACTTTCTTAGTTCGAAAATTTCAAAACTTCTTTCTATTTCTTTAATTTTTTTTATGATATCAACAAATTTTATAATAGCCTAAAAATATTACTAATTGAACCAAATTCTTGAAAATTTTGCTTAATAACGTTAATAAGTGAACCAAATTCTGGAAAATTTTAGATTGTATCAATTGAAACCATACTCTATGTAAATTAACACTATACCAGACTCGTATAATTTCAGTTATGCTTAGATTTGATTCTCAGTAGTAGACCGAGTAGAAAGAAAGAAATTAACTCGTGTATATAAGAAGAATATAAGAAGTACCAGGTTCTATACCTGATATAATGGATAAGATTTGGAGACAGCTAGTTTGGAGTCGACGACGGCGAGAGAGTGTTAGATAAGGTTACAAATCACACATTCAAGGATTGAGCTTTCCATAATCACGTATATTTCACAGGAGAATGTGTAAGAACGCATCCACAGTGGAGACATCTAAACACATATTCCAAATTATTTGATATTATGTAAATTATTACTTTTGGAGTGTCTCCTTAATATTGGCACATAATTGTACACTCCATACAAATACTACAAATTAACCTTCTCTCACATTTTTTTCTCTTTTTTTCCTTTCCATATATAGTAAGATTTTTTCTTCCGCTTTTTTTATTTTTATTTTTCTTCCTTGTTTGGTAAAAATAGTTAATATTTGTGGGCCCATGATTTAATTTCACTACAAGGATAAGGGCTTTAGGCCACAAAATTTTGGGCGACCAAAAAAAAATAGTCACTCAAGCTGATATTTAGCGACTAAAAAAATGAAGTTGTTGCCCAAAGTTATTCATATTGGCCAAAATAATTGTGTATTCTCTAGCGACTATTACTTAATTTGGGCGACCAATAATTTTTTGGCAAAAGAAATCTACAACGACTATGAAAATATTTCTCGCTTAAAGTAGGGCGGGAATACTAAAATTTTCCACCATATTTTTTTGGGAGGATGAATATTCTTAGGTGACTATTAATTTAGTGGCAATAGGTTTGATAAAATAAATATTCTTATATGACTATTATTTTAGTGGCAATAGATTTGATAAAGAAAAAAATTGTGCGAAAATCTTTAGCCACAAATCAAATAATTTGGTGGCAAAACTTCTTAAAAAATATTATTATAATTATTCTAAAAACTAGGTAACAAAAATCTTTAGCCACAAATCAAATAATAGGTGGCAAAAGTTGTTAAAAGCTATTCCAAAAATAGGCAGCCGAACCCAGGAGCACAAAATTTAGGCGCACAAAATTTAGGTTATATCAAAATTAGGCGCTCAAATATTTGATCCTAAATCTTTCCTTCTTTCTAAATATAGGGTTGGATTCCACCGTATTTATCCGCCAAGAAGAGAAAGCCGATCACAGGAACCGTCGACGAGAAGAAGAGGGGATTGCAGAAAAAGTTTGGCGTCGACATCGAAGTCTTCTTCTCCAATAATCCAACTGGTGAGGATTTAATACAATTCTACATAGAATTTCATTCATCCTGATCGATTTAATGATTTTTTTAGAAAATAAAGAGTTAAATCTGATTGATTATTGAACACGATATATCTGCCCCACATTGAAACCAAACCCTTATGTATCAGAACACAATTCAATTTATTCCCCTAAATATGTGAAGAAATCGTGCATAACTGATATTAATCAACTTAATTGCATTAAGGTGTAGATTTTTAGAAACTTTTGTTACTTGCAGTAACCTAAATATGTGAAGAAATGGTGCATAACTGATATTAATCAACTTAATTGCATTAAGGTGTAGATTCCTAGAAACTATTTGTTACTTGCAGTAAACTTCTTTGTGGGAACACGACGCACAACTTGCCTAGCAGATTATTCACTGAATTTAAAATTTATATTGTTCAAAGAAAGTACAAGTTGGTTAGAACTCTGTTTCCATTCTAGTTTGATTAAGTAGGCCAATTCAGTAATCAAGAATAAAACAGAGTATACATCAACAACCAATTTTGTGTTTCAAAAAATAATAATAACAGTCGAATTTTGCTGCCTGTGCACCAAGGCAAGCAGTAACCAACTTGAAGCTGGGGCAAAGTTACAAGTTCCATTATCAGGGTATTTATGATAACATCTACACTTTGGAAGATTCAAGTCTCAGTATAAAAGAAGACAAATTTATATGATTTCTGAAGATTAGTCCCTTTTTGTTCAACATTTCTTCTACCTTGACCTCTAGTTGCAGTACTGTATACATAGCAAGGTTTGCAGTATTGGTATCGGTATCAATAGGGGACCTTCCTATGAGTATCGGGATTTGCGGTATCGGTAGTATCGACGGTTTCAGATCGGAGTATCGGATTTTTTGGTATTCGAAAGCAAATTATTATTAATAAACTTATAGAAAATATTTTAATCATTTAGGCATAATTTTAAATATTTTTTGTGTTGTTTCATAGTAGTTTTAAAATAGAATCAAATAATAGTCATAATTGATGATTGGTTTACCTGCGATACATAAGTTTTCTTTATTTACATGCTTTTTACAACCTTACTATGCTTCTACGTCCTTGTTTATTAGTATTTTTCGATCAATTTTTTTTTTTGCGGAATTGACTGGAAAAGAGACCACCAATGTTGGTATCGGGCAGTATCATTACCGGACCAGGACATGTCAAACCGTATCGGTATCGTCCGATACTGCAAATTATGATGCATATTTGTGGCTGTTTATTGGAGTAACGTATACCGAAGACTGTTTATTGTTACAAAAGGCCTAATTTTTATCATCATCACCTTTACTTAGCAACTTATAAGAACTTGTTTTTTTTGGCATTTCTATTACATAAGATGGCTCCAAGGTCAAAATTAGGGTGTCAAAAAACTGAAAATTACAATCACTATCAATTTATATTTTCCAAAGCAATAAAAGTCTTTTTATAAGAAGAGGGAGCATTTTAAGGACCTGTTTCCAAATATTCAGGAGCTGAATAACCATCTGCAACATTAGCACAGTGATGAGCTTCATCACAACCTATCGGACAGCTCCCATTTCTACGACAGTGCCAGATTCTTCCACTGACATCAATCATGTCCTGTATTCCCATCTTGTGTTGCATTCTCTATATATTGCACTGCAAGTTCCCAATTTCTCTGATACTGAACCATATCATCATAAATCCTTCATCCACTGCACTCCTAATTATATTGCCATCATGTTCAGACATGTCCTGCATATTTGGCACATTGTCCTGCCCAGCTATAGGTAGAGTTGTCCTGCATACACTTAGTGAAGTCACCTAGGTTAAATGAAGTTCATTCACTGCACTCGAATGGCATTATTCTTTACGACCTGCATCATGGTCCATTTATCATCTGTCCACCTCTCTATGAACAGACCCAACATCATCTGGTTCACTCTGATACATACATGTATCAGAGCTTGTATAATATCACTACATTCCCTAGGTTTCACAGCATTGCATTCATATTCAGATATGAACACGATATATCTGCCCCACATTGAAACCAAACCCTCATGTATCAGAACACAATTCAATTTTATTCCCCTAAATATGTGAAGAAATCGTGCATAACTGATATTAATCAACTTAATTGCATTAAGGTGTAGATTCCTAGAAACTATTTGTTACTTGCAGTAACCTAAATATGTGAAGAAATCGTGCATAACTGATATTAATCAACTTAATTGCATTAAGGTGTAGATTCCTAGAAACTATTTGTTACATGCAGTAAACTTCTTTGTGGGAACACGACGCACAACTTGCCTAGCAGATTATTCACTGAATTTAAAATTTATATTGTTCAAAGAAAGTACAACAAGTTGGTTAGAACTATGTTTCCATTCTAGTTTGATTAAGTAGGTCAATTCAGTAATCAAGAATAAAACAGAGTATACATCAACAACCAATTTTGTGTTTCAAAAAATAATAATAACAGTCGAATTGTGCTGCTTGTGCACCAAGGCAAGCAGTAACCAACTTGAAGCTGGGGGCAAAGTTACAAGTTCCATTATCAGGGTATTTATGCTAACATGTACACTTTGGAAGATGCAAGTCTCAGTATAAAAGAAGACAAATTTATATGATTTCTGAAGATTAGTCCCTTTTTGTTCAACATTTCTTCTACCTTGACCTCTAGTTGCAGTACTGTATACATAGCAAGGTTTGCAGTATTGGTATCGGTATCAATATGGGACCTTCCTATGAGTATCGGGATTGGCGGTATCGGTAGTATCGACGGTTTCAGATCGGAGTATCGGATTTTTTTGGTATTCGAAAGCAAATTATTACTAATAAACTGATAGACAATATTTTAATCATTTAGGCATAATTTTAAATATTTTTTTGTGTTGTTTCATAGTAGTTTTAAAATAGAATCAATAATAGTCATCATTGATGATTGGTTTACCTGCGATACATAAGTTTTCTTTATTTACATGCTTTTTACAACCTTACTATGCTTCTACGTCCTTGTTCATTAGTCTTTTTCGATCAATTTTTTTTGCAGAATTGACTGGAAAAGAGACCACCAATGTTGGTATCGGGCAATATCATTATCGGACCAGGACATGTCCAACCGTATCGGTATCGTCCGATACTGCAAATTATGATACATATTTGTGACTGTTTATTGGAGTAACGTATACCGATGACTATTTATTGTTACAAAAGGCCTAATTTTTATCATCATCACCTTTACTTAGCAACTTATAAGAACTTTTTTTTTTGGCATTTCTATTACATAAGATGGCTCCAAGGTCAAAATTAGGGTGTCAAAAAACTGAAAATTACAATCACTATCAATTTATATTTTCCAAAGCAATAAAAGTCTTTTTATAAGAAGAAGGAGCATTTTAAGGACCTGTTTCCAAATATTCAGGAGCTGAATAACCATCTGCAACATTAGCACAGTGATGAGCTTCATCACAGCCTACCGGACAGCTCCCATTTCTACGACAGCGCCAGATTCTTCCACTGACATCAATCATGTCCTGTATTACCATCTTGTGTTGCATTCTCTATATTGCACTGCAAGTTCCCAATTTCTCTGATACTGAACCATATCATCATAAATCCTTCATCCACTGCACTCCTAATTATATTGCCATCATGTTCAGACTTGTCCTGCACATTTGGCACATTGTCCTGCCCAGCTATAGGTAGAGTTGTCCTGCATACACTTAGTGAAGTCACCTAGATTAAATGAAGTTCATTCACTGCACTCGAATGGCATTATACTTTATGACCTGCATCATGGTCCATTTATCATCTGTCCACCTCTCTGTGAACAGACCCAACATCATCTGGTTCACTCTGATACATACATGTATCAGAGCTTTTATAATATCACTCATGTATCAGAAATAATATCCTGTATTCTAATTTACATGTCCTGCATCTTTCATTCACTGCACATGTTTAGTTGTCCTACATCCCTTTGTTCTCTGCATTGATTTGAGTCTTCAAATCCTTCTTAGTTCACTGCCTACATATTCAACACTGTATATTGATACCTGTCCTGTATATATGTCTAACCATTGCCTTACCTATCCACATGATGTTAACCACTGCATTCCTAGTGTCCTGCACTCTAATTGGTCATGTCCAATTTTCAGATACACTACTATAGGATCAGTATCAGTAGTATGTGTCCAGATGATCACTTTACTCGACCGCTCCCTGTTGTAGAGCATGGCCCCTATTGCATATGCATTTGTTCACCCTCCCTTCAACATATGTTGCATGTCCTGCATCATCTATACACCTATTCTGCCAGTAGCCAATCTCATACTTGAACTTCCAAGTTCGAGTTTGAACACTCAAGCTCAGGCATTATATTAAGTATCAGTTAATGAGTTTAACCATTTCCTTGATAACCCATTTTCCTTTGTATAGACCACTTGTTTTAGAAATAGGCTTTTAGCTACATCCCTTTTGTCCTACATATCTATATTGGTTCATTCCTTGTTTAGCTTGGCAACAATCCAATTGTATACTTAATGTGCAGCCCCATCTTGAGTGTTCAGTCCAGTTTTAGGGGGGAACATTAATGTTTCAAACCTTGTTATACTGTTCAGTATCTTAAATGTCCAGTTCCTTGTTTAGGTATATATCAGAAGTAGGATGCCTGTATTCAGTCCCATTGTGCAGACTAAAACCCCTGGGTTAACACTCAAATCTAAGTCCTTTAGCCTTACACACCAGTCCAGTTCATCTGTTGGGTTCAGTTTTTACTGAACATAGGGAGTTGAGAGTGTACATACAATCGTCTGAGTGTGTGTATACCGGGAAAACCTGGGCATTGTATTCATGGGAAACTCAGTAGAGTTTGAGGGAAATTGAGTGTTTGTTTAACAGTGTGTGTGTGTGTGCAGCCAGTCAAGGAAAATTCAAGTACAATGCATACTAGTGTGTATGTGTGCAGTCACTGAACTAGCTCTGTAGTGCACTGTGGCAGACCTGTTTGCAACACTATCTATTCATGTATGCAGCAGTGAGCACCTGTGTGTATATGTTAAGTAACAGTATGTGGATCCTAATATCATGGGGTAGATAAATCAGGATAAAACAAGTATATGTTAAGTAACAGTTTCTTTAAGTAACAGGTTCTTTATTTTTTTACTCGATGAAAAAATTAATTGTTAAGTAATAGGTTCTTTATTTTTTTCCCAAGTAGTAGTTGAGGTACCAACTTCTAAACCTGCCCCATGATATAAAGTTTGGGAAATGGAAGACATTCATGAAATGAAGTCTGCCTCTATATGATTTTACTGTCCATAATTTTAATGTGATATAGGCAATATATTTATACATATTTATTTGTAAATGATTAATGTTGTCTTACTTATAAACTTTTTTCAATACTTGTAGAACCATGACTAGAGAATGGATATATAATCCAAACCGATTCACTGCTGAATATTTGAACGAAGTTGCATCATTTTTGGATGTAGCAAAACAACATGTTAACGATAAGGGCCTTACTAAGTGCCCATGTTGTAAATGTCATAACGGATATTTAGTTTCAGTGTCAGAAGTCGGCAAACACTTATGTATTCATGGGATGTCCCTAGACTACAATGTATGGATTTATCATGGGGAACGAAGAGGAGAAAGTAGCACTACTAATCCGAGTTCTCATCAAACTGTACTTAGTGAAAACAATGATGTTGATAAAATAATTGCAGATGCCTTCCCTCATGCATCTTTCGATTTTGACGATGATGATGCCACTGATGATTATGTAACGGAAGAGAACGACAATCATGCTCATAGGCATCGATCAACTGAATTTGAGAGATTGTTGGAAGAGTCTCAACGCGAATTATATCCTGGTTGTACTGAGTTTTCTGTATTATCTTTTACAGTAGAGCTGATGCAATGTAAGGTTAATAATTTGTGGTCAAATAAATCACTCAACGACGTGTTAGGGATAATGAAGCGGTTGATACCCAGATTTGATCATCACATGCCAGATTCACACTATGCTGCAAGTAAGATTCTAAAGGACATTGGCTTAGGGTATGAAAAAATTCACGTATGCAAAAATGATTGTGTTTTGTTTTACAAAGAGAATGCAGGAAAGGATAAATGTCCAGTTTGTAATGAGCCTCGATATGTGACCAGTGAGCATGATCCAAGAAGAAAGATTCCTAATAAAGTTTTGCGTTATTTTCCCCTAACGCCTAGGCTACAGAGGTTGTACATGTCTAGACATACTGCCGGAGATATGCTGTGGCATAAAAATGGAAACAGAAATGATGAATCTGTAATGAGGCATCCTGCTGATAGCCTTGCTTGGAAAGAATTTGACAAGATGTATTCTGATTTTGCGATGGAGCCACGAAATATCAGATTAGGGCTTGCAACCGATGGTTTTAATCCATTTGGTAATATGAGCCAATCTTACAGCATGTGGCCAGTGGTGGTGGTTCCTTATAACTTGCCACCATGGAAGTGCATGAAGAAAGAATATACCATAATGCCCTTGTTAATTCCTGGTCGATCAGCACCTGGTAGGGAAATTGATGTTTATCTAAGACCGTTGATTGATGAGCTTAAATTGCTATAGGAGAAAGGCGTGGCAACTTATGACAAAGCAACAAATTCTATATTTAATCTCCGCGTAGCAGTTATGTGGACTATTAATGACTTTCCGGCATATGGGAACTTATCTGGTTGGGTCACTCATGGTTACAAGGCATGTCCGGTATGTAACATGGATATAACGTCAGAGCCCTTAAAACATAAGATTTGTTTCATGGGAGCTCGTTGAGGCTTGCCAAGAAACCATGTATGGAGGAGAAGTCCAAAGAGTTTAATGGAAAAGTGGAAAGGCGACAAAAACTAAGGGACTTCTCAGGTGATGACTTGTTGTCTCAATTGGATAGTATCAATTTTGAGCCAATGGGTAAACATCCTAACAACAAAAAGAGAAAGCGGAGAGATAATGAATTAAATTGGAATAAGAAAAGTATCTTTTTTGAATTGGAATATTGGTCAAAATTGAAAATTAGGCATAACTTAGATGTCATGCACATAGAAAAGAACATAAGTGATAATATTTTGGGGACCCTTTTGGATTTGGATAATAAATCCAAGGACACATGGAAGGCTCGTTTAGATCTACAAAAATGGGTATAAGGGAGAAGCTCTGGTTAAAGCCAAAAGGAGATAATATGAGAAGCCTCCAGCAGAGTACACACTAACGCCAAATGACAGAAAAGAATTTTTAAGATTTTTGAGATCATTAAAGCTTCCAGATGGTTACGCATCCAATATTGCGAGTCATTCCGATTGGTATTCGGAGATATCTAAAAAAGGATGTCTACACTCCAATTGTTCAACTTTCGAGATTTTTTCAGCAGTTATGTGCGAGAACACTGAATGTCGCCGACTTGGATAAGATGGAAGATGAGATTGTCTACATACTATGTAGGCTTGAGAGGATATTCCCACCGGCATTTTTCGATATTATGGTGCATTTAACTGTTCACTTACCAAGGGAGGCAAAGCTTGCTGGACCTGTTGGTTATCGTTGGATGTACCCCATAGAAAGGTATATTATTCTTTCCGGTTCTTAAGTTATTTTTATCTAATTTAGTGCAATTGTATACATATGTTATTGTATTCTGAAGGATATACATGCATTATATGTTTTAGGTTATTGGGAACATACAAGAAATATGTTCGAAACACAGCTCGACCGGAGGGGGTCAATTGCAGAGGCATACATTATTAATGAAGCACTCACATTTTGTTCAATGTACTTACACAATGTTGAGACAACTTTCAATAAGCCTGACAGATACCAAGATGGTGGTGAACGTAATGAAAACTATCAGTATTTTCACAAGTTGCTCGTCCGTATCAAGGTAGAGTATCGCAGGAATGGACCCAAGCTGATCGTAATATTGCTCATTGGTACATATTGACCAATTGCGATGAGGTGTCTTCATTTCTACAGTAAGTGAATGTGTTGTATTATTAAATTTATATTTGGTGGCAGTAATTTATATATTTTTATTTTACTTTATGTTATTATATTTTATTGTTTCAATAAATCATGTAGTGAACATTACCAAATCTTGGAAGAGGAAAGTAATGTAGATATTGAAAAAAGGCAAAAGCAAATGTTTCCTAGTTGGTTCCGCTATAAGGTAAATACAATTAAATAATTAGTGTCAAATTGGTTATTTTTTATAATATATTCTGAAACAATGTGTTTTGGTAATTTTAGATGTCGAAGCTGAAAAAGGAGAACTCACCACTATACAATGAAGAGCTGTATGAGTTGTCAAGAGGCCCCGAGTCTAAAGTCCACTCTTTTGATTGTTGTATTGTTAATGGAATTCGATTTATTTGTGTGGAACATGATACTAGGCTCTCGACTCAGAATAGCGGGGTATATGCCATCGGAGACATAGATTACTATGGACAATTAACAAAAGTGGTAGTCTTGGAGTATAGAAAAGGCTATCAAGTTGTGTTGTTCAAATGTCAGTGGTTTGATTCTCGAAGCAGTGGTGCAAGAGCAAAACTTCGTCATAAATTCCATCTGACATCCATTAATGTTAATACTCGGTGGTATGAAAGCGAGCCATTTATATTAGCAAGTCAAGCTAAGCAAGTTTTTTATGTGGATGACCCAAAGTTGGGCTTTGGTTGAAAAGTTATTCAGAAGATGCATCATAGACACATATGGGATATTCCAGAAAATAAAATCAGTGAGGGTGATGAAATGGAGAATGACATAGCATACCAAGAAAACTCCACATATGATATTCCTTGGGTGGTTGAAGATAATGAACCGAGTTTTCTTATATTGCATAGAAATGATGTTCCTTCTATAGCTATTGATGCAATAGTTATTGATTTGGCAATTAATAATGATGATAATGATGCACATGATGAGATAGAGGATGGAATATCTTCAGATAGTGGTGACGAAATTGCTGTACACGTTAATAATGAAGATAGTGATCTAGATTAGTAAGTTTTTCTGTAGCTATATTGGTGGTGGTTATATCAACTGTACTTTTGTATTTGATGATTACTGAACTTATTTTATTTGTATTTCATGATATATACAGATCATGGTTCAGTCTGTACAACGTGGTGGTAAGAGGACTTAGCTTACTCGGAAAGATGTTGCAAATGGCTCTGGATCAAGTGTTGGAAACGATGTGGTGGACAGAGTGGTGCCTCATAAGAAGCGGTCGACATCATTGGGTATGACTAAACTAGAATATTTTATTTTCATAAGATGCATCATCCTGATACTCATTGGGTTCTATATGTTGTATGATTTGAGTTATATTCCACCTCCAACAGATTGTATTGGACTATGGTTTATGTAGTTAAGAATCTGTATTCCACCTCCAACAGTTAAGTTTGACTATGGTTTATGTCCTTTTAATTTTACAATAAAAGTATACTGCTACAGATGTAGAATTTGACTACCACTGGTTCTTGAAACCAACAACTATAAGCCATAGCAGACCCAAATAGGAGACCAAAAACCCTGCTTCTACAACCATCCCTACCCCAACCCCTAATGAAGATCATTAATCCCTATCTTTAGCCATTTGTAAGCATCAACAAGAATTAAAATCACAGGTTGAAGATCTTTAACCTACGCTGAGCTCCATTTTGTTGTAAAACACTAAAGAGAGTAATCAAAGGTTAGGAAGAACATCTCATGTTGCAAAATGACCTACAGAGCTTAGAGAACAAGTCTCATCTGTTGAGCTTGGGATTGTGCAGAAAATTTCATGCATAGTAACTGAATTGTAATTTTAATGATTAAGCTTGTGCTTTCTTATGAAAAAGTGAGAAAAGAAAACTAATCAAAAATACAGTCCTGTAAGAATACAATTTCATTTCTAGTATGATGCTTTTCCTGCTTCCTTTCCTTCCCATATTGTATGGAACTAAACACAGTGTAAAGCTACATATTGTTTTGACTAACCATTTATCATCCCTAATATACGTTTTGTAGCTAACTGACACTCTGGCTGTCACTCCCCGTTCCCAGAATACATATTTTTATACATGTACAACTCATGAGTATTTATTTAATATTTATCATATATTATCTTGTATTTAAATTCCTTTAATTTCATGTTAATCAATTAATCTGCTCTTTAAATTTTCATGTTAATTTATTTCCTGCAATTATATTTCTGCAAATTTATTTCTGCACTTTATTTTCTGCTCTTATTCCCTGCCTTAGTCTTGCTTATTTGGGTTCGGGTTGGCTTTGGTTGGATCCCCATTGGACCCAGCCCAACTCCCACCTACCACCCCTTTTCTATTTAAAGCTTACATCTCTTTCTCTCTCCTCATAAACTCACATTCTCACCATTACTCCTCTTCTTCTTCTTCATTACTCTCTCCACCTACCAAACCGTAGGCAAGTACAACTTGCTCCACATGAGAACCCATGTTTTTATGGTTCATTTATCTTCCTCTCGTGATCCTAAAAGAGTTTAGAACTTGGCATTTTTTATTTCGAAGTCTTAATTTTTGTAGATCTAGAAATTAGTTATTTTCGGATTTTGGTGGTTTTGATCTATCAAACTTCTTTGTTTGTAAATTTTGATGGTTCCATGTTGTAGTGAAGTTTATTCTACCCAATTTTGACCTTTGGAAAGTTGGATTTGGACTTGTTTTGACCAAGTTATGGACCTTTGAAGCTTTGGGGTGCAACCATGGAGTTCTTGCTGTTTGGAGAAGACAGTGAGCAGTGTACATTAGCTTTTTAGCTTGCGTCACTGAGCTGTACGCGCTCTTTAGTGCAGCGCAGTATGGAGTCCATACGCTGCCTTTTTAGGAAGCGTGTGTCTTGCATACGCTACCTTTTGGAAGCGTATGTCGTATGGAGTCCATACGCTACCTTTTGGGAGCGTATGACTAGCCTTGCTTGCACATAGTAAGAACAACGGAATCCCTAATTGCATTATTCCAGGATAACTTGGGACTCACAATAGCAAGCCGTAGGAGTTGATTGGCCGTTCAAGATGATTTGTTTGTGTACTGTACTACTCTGTTACCTAACTGGGATGATCAGAATGTCAGGACATGACGGGCCAACTTCTGTCCTTGTTTGGTTGGGAGGTTGGTTCGAAGTGTCGTGATGTGATGTGAATCCTAGTGGAAAGCAGAGATCTATTATTATATTCTCTTACTTACTGGTTTTAGTTTTCATGTCGTGCTTCCTTGTGGTACTTGCTATTAGAGGTCTAACCTCTCTGGTTTTGCATGGCCAGATTTAGAGCCGGTCCCCAAGGATCCAGCTTACTTCTACCTCCAGGATGGTCAACACTAGAGGGATGATCGCAGGAGGACTCGAGTGGGTTTCTTACTTCCCCGCTCGTTTGTTATCTACTTAATACCTTGCCGTTTGGCACCGACATGTTAGTCGGATTATCTTGTACTTACTTTTACATAATTGTAATTAAAGTCAGACTGCAGCTGATAACAATTGTGTATACTTTTGCTACATCAATCTGGCTATGTTTTGTAAAGCCAGATATCAAGAACATTTTGACTGAGCGTTTGGGACGCCTTACTGCTTTATCTTACATGTTCTCTATTTCTGTTTCTTATTCGAATGATTGAGACAATAGATGTGTAATGACCATAGTAAGACTTTATGTAGTATGCACCCCCTCGTCTGGTTAGACAGCATTGATCGTATTATACGGTATTCATCTATCCGTAATACGTAGCTGGCTGAGTCATTCCTCCGCTCTCCAGTATTCTGGTTCTGGGGCGTGACACTGGCGTTTTAGAATGGAGTCGGAGCAATATAACAAGAAAAATCTTTGTTGGTCATAGAAAATCTGGAGTTTGATTAAAATATTGGTACTCCTTAAATAAACAACAGTTGGCTCAGTGCAATATGTAAACATTGTTGACTTTGACAAATAGACCAGTATGCTTTAAATAGGAAACACTCGGCAGAAAAATATAAATTCTCTGAGCTAGATTGTTGTTTCACTTGAGAATCTATTCTATAGTTGTGAATGTCTGAAGTGATCTGCTGGTTAAAAATAATATGGCTCCTTACATTCAGCATTTGTTAGATAAATTTCTCTCCGACATGAAAAGTCTGGAGATATCAATACTTCAATTGGATTGTCAGTTAGTTTAGAGTGTATGCAGGAAACACGAACACTCCAAAAAATTGGGCTGTGTCGAGTCGTGACAGAGGCGTATTGGAAATATATCGGACACACCAAGGACACTACAAAATACATTAGGACATGAAAATAGGTGTCAAGCCCGTGTCTCCGTGTCCATATTGTGCGTGTCGTATCCACGCCTGTGCAACATAGACTATATGTATTAGATGCTCTCTCTTTTACAGGGGTACTATCCCATTAATTATTACACAAATAGGGGTATTTTTCTTTCACTCGGCAGAAAAATATAAATTCTCTGAGCTTGATTGTTGTTTCACTTGAGAATCTATTCTATAGTTGTGAATGTCTGAAGTGATCTGCTGGTTAAAAATAATATGGCTCCTTACATTCAGCATTTGTTAGATAAATTTCTCTCCGACATGAAAAGTCTGGAGATATCAATACTTTAATTTGGATTGTCAGTTAGTTTAGAGTGTATGCAGGAAACACGAACACTCTAAAAAATTGGGCCGTGTCGAGTCGTGACAGAGGCGTATTGGAAATATATCGGACACACCAAGGACACTACAAAATACATTAGGACATGAAAATAGGTGTCAAGCCCGTGTCTCCGTGTCCATATTGTGCGTGTCATATCTACGCCTGTGCAACATAGACTATATGTATTAGATGCTCTCTCTTTTACAGGGGTACTATCCTATTAATGATTACACAAATAGGGGTATTTTTCTTTCACTCGGCAGAAAAATATAAATTCTCTGAGCTAGATTGTTGTTTCACTTGAGAATCTATTCTATAGTTGTGAATGTCTGAAGTGATCTGCTGGTTAAAAATAATATGGCTCCTTACATTCAGCATTTGTTAGATAAATTTCTCTCCGACATGAAAAGTCTGGAGATATCAATACTTCAATTTGGATTGTCAGTTAGTTTAGAGTGTATGCAGGAAACACGAACACTCCAAAAAATTGGGCCGTGTCGAGTCGTGACAGAGGCGTGTTGGAAATATATCGGACACACCAAGGACACTACAAAATACATTAGGACATGAAAATAGGTGTCAAGCCCGTGTCTCCATGTCCATATTGTGCGTGTCGTATCCACGCCTGTGCAACATAGACTATATGTATTAGATGCTCTCTCTTTTACAGGGGTACTATCCCATTAATGATTACACAAATAGGGGTATCTTTCTTTCATTGCTGTTAATAGGTGCAACCATATCAGGGAAGCAATCAGAATAAATGCTGCACACTCAGTAGTTCTTGGGCTAATAACATTTCATGTGATACAAACGTGATAGAGTCGCGCTACACCTTATTCCAAGAGAAAGGATTCAAAGGATATGTGTTGAGATCAATCAAACTTCACTGCATATAGTAGAGAGCATTCAGTGAGTCAACTAGAACGAAGTTTTAACATAAAAAGATAGTTCATATTTCTGGACTTTGTTTTGTTGGCCTGACGGAGGTTGTAAAAGTGTCCTGATGAAGCATATATAACACTGCAAAATAATCATGCAAGGATTTTGGTTGCATATGAGTTGAAAGAAGTTGAAAGAAGCAAGATAATAAGAAAAAGAATTGTTACCTTTTACAAGCTATTGTCATTATACTGTACCAGGTGAATTTGTGTTAAATTACTTTAATCTTCCTAGCTGTTTTTAACATCATTGGCTTTCTATGATCTTTATGTTAATGTAAAATATTGTATTAATTTCAGTTTGTACAGACACAAATATTGACAAAAATCTTTTTTCCCCAGGTGGTGGAACATGTTTACCGCCAACTATTCCCTCAAAGACCTTGGGTATGACAACAAGGTTAGCAACAACTTTGGGTATGAATGGCAATTCTTTTGGTGGTGGAATAGGTTCGAACCCTAGTAGGTCTTCGTCAAACTTGAATGTGAGTACAGGAGTAGCACCTACTCCATCATTGGGAATGAATCTCAATTCTTCTGAACCATTGCAAAGGTCTAGTACTTGTGATGATACCTCTCATAATTTCGTTGAAGCTCCAAGAGGCTCTACTAACTCTCATGGTAAATAATCTATCCAATTAGCAAAAATAAATAAACTATGCTCATAAAAAACTATGCTCCTTAGTGATGTTGCTTGTATTTGTTTGATTTTTTTTATATTAGCATCAGATGCAAGAAACTCTGCTCCTAAGAAAACAAGAGGGTTTTCTAGGGCAATTAAGACCTCCACCATCATGTTGACCTCAGGTAAGAGGATTGAAATTCATCTTGATGAGGATTTGGGGGTGCCTATGGGTCAAGTTCGAAACATATCCAGCCTACTATCTCACGAGTGTGGTTACCAAGTTCGGACCCATGCCCCGCTACTTCAGGCACACTGGGACGACATTGATGAAGATACTAAACAGAAACTAATAGATGGAGTCACGGTAAGTGTGGAATATTATTCATTTATAACTCAATTCTATTATAATGAGTAATAACTTATAATTTATGTTGTGATTTAGACAAATTTTGATATAGATACGAAGGAGCCAAAATGGTACAAGTACATTTGTGATAATATGAGAAATAGGTACAATGACTATAAGCACAAACTAGCTAAGTATTATAAGAGCTGCGAGTCGGATGAGGTAGCTCGGAAAATCCTCCTATAAAGCTTCTAAGAGAGAGAGATCTATCAGAGTGGGAGTGGTTATGTGACCATTTCATGAGTGAAAAGTACCAGGTAATAATTGCTTCTAAACAGTTCATAAGAAGTTTTGAGTTTTCTTATATTGATGTGTTGAGTTGTCTTATACTTTTGAAGTTCTTGATTATATATAGGCTTAATTTTAACTTAATTATACTGATATGTTAGAACCCTATGTTCAGTTATGAGTTTTATTATACTGATGCATTGATATTTTTCAACTTAATTATACTGATATGTCTATATATTCAATTATGAGTTTTAAGTACCATTGCTTTTGCAATTAAGTACCATTTTAATCTGTCTTTGTTTCGCAGAAAAGATCGAAAACTAATTCAATTAACCGGTCAAAGAAACGATGGGATTATGGTGGTTCACGACCATTCTCATTGTATTACCATGATCACATTGAGGTAATCAAATAATTATTTTCATTTATAAAGTTCGTGAATATCAATATTAGCATTTGTATCAATTTTGTGTATGTTGTTATTATTAGGGTGGCTCGCAATTTCCTGATATCGATACATGGGTACAACTCATATGTCAAAAAAGAAAAAATTGGATTAATGATGCAGCAAAGGATGCACATGTAAGTATATATTTTAGTTGTTTAAAGAAACGTTTCTATTGCATACTAGTAATATCGTTTCGCTTTTAACTAATCAAATAATGGTTTTACAGGATGAGATGATAAAAAAAAGAATGAATATCTTGAGAATATCACTGATGAGGGAACCTCGGTGGACGAGATTGTTGTAGCACCAAATGTAGGCACTGAGATTATGGAAGATGTGATTGGACGTGTTGTGGTAGGACGATCCGTGGAGCTGGAAAGGGACGAGTTCGGGAAACTAGTTCGTCATCTTCATCTAATAAATCTTCAATTGCCTTAACTAAAGAAGTGCAAGAGTTGCAGGCGCAGCTTCAGATGGAGAAGAAAGCTCGAATGAAAGTTGTTGCTGAACACGAGGAACAAAAGGCCCAATGGGGTTTTGTGATGCAACAACTACAAGTTCTTGTCCCCGGATTTTCAATTCCTGAACCCGCTCCTTTATCTCATGAAGATTTTGAAGATGGTGATGAGAGCGATCACAGCCAATCTTTTACTTAGATTAGATCTTTTATAGTTGTAGTTTACTAAATACTTTTGTTCACAGTTAGTTTAATTTTGTGCACTCTACATTGGTTGTTTTGAGTTATGATGAACTATTAGTATAATAATATTCATATTTGTTTTTGTTTTGTTTACTTTTATTTATCGATAATAAGATCGCATGGTACCTGATACGACATGTAGGACTAATTTTGGGTTGCCTCAAATATGGCACGCACATTTTACAGCCATGTAAAATCTATTACCACAATAAACTAGTAACATAAGATTACCTAAGGTAACAAAAATTAGTGCCTCAGACGATTAATAATACTCGTCACAGACTACCTTTGGTACCAATAATAGTCTTCACATACTACATATTACTACCATTCATAGTCGTCAGAGCGTGTCTTAGACGACCAATAATAGTCATCACAGACTACCTTTGGCAGTTAATAGTAGTCTATATACACTACCTATTCCGACCAATTATAGTTGATATAGAGTGTCTTAGGCAACCAACAATAATCGTCACATGCTATCTTTGGCGGTCAATAGTAGTCTTCACATACTAACTTACGACCAATCATAGTCGCCATAGAGTGTCTTAGGCAACCAATGATAGTCGTCACATACTACCTTTGGCGGTCAATTGTTATCTCCGCACACTACCTATTGCGACTAATTATAGTAACTACAAGGTGTCTTAGGCAACCAATGATACTCGTCACAGACTACCTTTGACGGTCAATAGTAGTCTCTACATACTACCTATTGCAACCAAGCAGTCACCACAAAGTGTCTTAGGCGATAAATGGTAGTCGCCACACAATACTTATTACAACCAAGCATAGTCACCACATACAACCTTGGGGGACCAATGCTAGTCTCCACATACTACCTATTGCAACCAAAGTAGTCACCATAGACTACCTATGCTAACTGTTTTAGTCACCAAAAGTATTGGTGCGTCCTTCCCTCTAAAAAATCCAAGCACCTATGGTGACAAAACATTCTTGGCCAAAATTTTGGGACGACAAAGACATTTTCTCACAACAGTGTAGTAGCCAAAGACCTTTTGCAACTAAAATGCTTAATTAGTCGTCCCTGACTTTGGGCCAGGAGCCTGAGGCGACGATGCTTGTGACCAATAAATTTGGTGGCAAAAAATCTAAGGCAACTAATTTTACATTTACGCGACAAAAAATCGTTGGTCGCCTAAAGCCTTTATCCTAGTAGTGAGGAGCTACGACACGCTTCAAATTTGAAGCCTCTTAGCTTTCTAACAATTTTCAAGTATGAACAAGTGCCAATTGCAGCACTCAAGTGCTATAAAGTTTGACTAAAATAAAAATATAACACTTCAAATCTCTTCTGTTAGCCCAATGACTACACACTATTGATACATGCATCTATTGTATATATATTAAACTTAACTGATTTGCCATAATAAAAAGGGAGAGACTGTTAGCCCAATGATTATATCATGTTTTTGAATATGATATCATGTTTTTGAATATGGCTAATCAATTAAGTTTACTATAATGACATCACTAATATTCATGTAATCACTATCATGTTGCTACTTAAATTTAGCATTGTTCTAAATGTTCTATATCATAATGCTATGCTTGTATTATATTGTTCTATTTGCCTAACATGTATTTGTAGACATGCTGTAAGCATGATCAAACATGATCAAACCAGGACATATGCAATGGAGAATTATTGATGGGCCAAAGACGGCGTTATACAAGAAGATTTCTCTGAACCGCCTAACGACCTATCCGGGGCCTCGCGTCGGGGGTTCCACTGCCCGATCAGCGGACAGGGGTCGAGGGGGCAGCGCCCCTGTGGGGTTCGGGGGCGAAGCCCCTGAAAGGTATTCAGATTTATAGATCTATTTATCTTTGGACGACCGTCGTCAAGTAAAAAAGGCGTCTTCAAGTCTGCTCAAATATTTAAAGAAAGACGTCATCAAAGGGCTCTTGGTTTTCCTATTTTATCAATGTAATTTTTTATATTTATTGAGTCTAGGAATATGATGTAAACTGCATCATACTGGTAAATAGGCTACCCAAGAAACGTTTTCAAAATACCCTTTTTTTTGAAAACAAGTCCACTTGCAAAAGCCCAGACTATTTTCTAACTGTTTGACTTTTCAAAAAGCCCAAAAACCAATTTGCAAAAATCCTGACAGAACTCCAACAGAACTCGGCCAGAGTTCGGTTAGTGAATATTGCTTTTTGAACTTGGTCTTCCCGCAGTTACGGATCCCAACGAGATTTTCTCATAGAGTTCAGTCCAAATTCTGCCCAAATTCTGCCTTTGGGAAAACTATAAATAGAGAAGGATTTCGATCATTTCAATTCACTCATACACCAATTCACTTTCATATCTCTTCTCTATAAGCCTACTACTTCTTCCAAAGTGTTCTGAGCTGTTCATTTTCAAATTTCAAGCCAGTTACAATCCTCTAGTCGATTTGCCAGCGCGGTACGGTCTAGAAGTTTCAGAGTGATTGTAATCAAAGGCTTGATTGAAGATAGACACTTCACAATTGAAGTTGGTCGAGTACTTCGGATCAAAGCTCGCGTTGTAGAAGTTGCAAGAACTTCGGATGAAAACTTGTGGTGATTTTCTATAGTGGATTCAACTGGAAGCTAGAGTTCTTCCGACTGGACTAGTCCTCACAAGAGGAAAACCAGTATACATCCTTATGTTTGCGTTTGCTTTCTACTCTCTACTTTTCATTTACATATCTGTGATATATATTCTGTAATCTTGCTACTAACATTTTTAAATAGTTAATTTTCGTCGTCTACTCTATTCACCCCCTCTAGAGTATTGCGCTTTACGACTCGTTCCTACAATCGGTCCTATAATTGGTATCAGAGCGGGTGCTTGGTATATTGATATTCCTGCTCATACCAATTGCTCCTACAATTGGTATCAGAGCGGGTTCTCTTTATATAGGTATTGCTATCATACCAATTGTTCTTACAATTGGTATCAGAGCGGGTTATACAGGTAAAGCGAGATAACATTGCTATTATATTCTTATTTATTACAGCTGTTACATAGATCACAGTATCACATATGGTAAGTATGTACTTCACAACTGAAGAGCAATCCTCAAATAGACTCCCACTATTTGATGGAACAAACTATAGTTATTGGAAAACACGGATGTGCTTCTACCTGAAGTCTCTAGATTTTGACTTATGGTCAATTGTTGTCAATGGCTACAAGAAGCCTACTATCACTTCTATTCTCACATCCTCTATAATCAATAAGCCTTATTATAGTTACACGGAGGAAGAGAAAAAGTTAGCTAGCCTTAATACAAAAGGTATGCATATATTTTATTGTGATGTAGACACAAATATATTTAATCTTATTACTACTTGTACAACATCTCATAAAATTTAGAAAGTTCTTGAAGCTACTTATGAGTGCAGGTATGAAAGCAAAGCTAGCAACTCCAGAGAGAATGATAGTCTTCATAATGATGCAAATATATGCATGATAGAATTGGAATTTAAGGTACAACACGATCCTTTATACGAAGAAGAGCTTGTATGTGACAACTGCAAGAAGATAGGCCACATCCAAGAAGATTATACTACTGCTAGAAAGGAGAGCCACTATGAACAATCAAATGAAGGTAGATCATCGTCTCACAAGTATACTAGCACGAGCATATGGTGTAAAAACAAAGCAACAGATTCTGAAGAAGAAGAGAGACCTCATCAAGATGCAAATTTATGCTCAATGGCACTATCTAACGAGGTACAAAATAATTCTTTTTATGAAGAGAGTAAATTTTCTCATGATGAGTTATCTGATGCTTTCAGTGATCTGTTAGAAGAACACAAGAAAGTATTAGATAAGTATAAGCAAGCTAGAAAGGATATTCTATCCTATAAGCGGGAGAATGAGAAGCTTACTTACTTATTGAATGATGCAATAAATACTTCTACTTCTGATAATTCTACTAAGATTTCTACACTTGAGTTTAGATTACATGAGACACTTGATTGCGTTGAGAAAAGCACTCAATAAAATGTTAAACTTAAGGAGGAGTTAGAATCAGAACAGAAGAGTAGCTATTCTTCATTAGAATTAATGCTCTTAATGCTAAATATGATGAGATTTGTGTCTACCTCTAAAAAGTTAGAGATTAGACTGGAAAAACAGGTAATACAACCTACCTCGTCAGTCTAACACAAGACACGTAGCACATCACAAAGTCACACACGTCAGATCTTTTACAAAGGAAGCAAGCAAAGCTAAAGCTTCACACAACCATTCTTTCTATTACAAGTATCCACGCACATATATCACACTACTGTACGTTCTCATACCGCAACATATAGTACTAATGTTAATTCTTTCTGTCATTATTGTGTATGAATGGACATGTCTCTAATCATTATCAGATTAGAAAACTTGTTGATATGAACTTGTGCAAATGGGTTCCCAAAGCTAACAAATATGGATCCAAGTATTGGATACCAAAGTCTTCACCTAATATTGCAGGTGAAGCTTCTCATATCAAATAGAACCATGGAGCATGTTGGTGATTGCAAAGCTACAAAGGTCATCTTCCAAGTAATTGCACCAACATAAGTGTGGTCACTAGA